>PVKN010021368.1:0-15574 GCA_004027915.1 Capromys pilorides
TTCATGAAAATCTTTTCTTCTCAACCCTTACATCAGGTGTGTTCTGCTGAGTTTCCATTTTCCCTAGAGAACTCCAGGTTTCCTGTTGTTTGTGTTTTGTTTTCTTTATAATGTGTTTGGTACAGGGTCTCACTATGCGGCCTGGATTTGTAGTCATCCTCATGTTTTCAGCCTCACCAGTGCTGAGGTTACAGGCATGCACCCCCACACCCAGTCTCGGTGGCCTGCTCAGCACACCCGCGGTCAGCATGGTATGTGGGTGCAGGGGATTAACCAGTCCCTGTGCTTGACTAAGCAGGCGCTTAGTGCTTAGCTTGCTGAGCTACCTCACTGGCCCCTGGGGTTCCTGTCTTGTTTGGCTGCTTGTTTAAAGAATCTTGGATTCCCTTGACTACTTTCTCACCCTGGACCCGGTTTTAGATCTCTTTTTTTTTCTAGGCACTTATTTTCTAGAACATACCTTGAGGTAGATTCTTAAGAAAAGATTTTCATGAAATCGTTTTGAGTCCTTACATTTCTGAAGGTATCTTGGCTCTACCCTAGCCTTCCGGGATGGTTTGGCTGAGTACTGATTTCTAGTTGATCACCTTTTGCCTTCAGAATCTGAGGCCGCTGTTCCCTACCCTCCAGCATTTATGGCTGCTACGGCCATTCTAGTTCTGTCTCACGGTAGATGAGCTGTGTTGCTCTCCCCCCATGCCTGTAGTGGCTTCTTTGTTTTCAGTATGGGGAGCTATCACTGTAAATACGTATGGAGCTATTTCCTTGATTTATTTTGCTCATCACATGGGTTATGTTTTTCTTTTATCCCAGGAGATAAAATCCAGAACTCCACATACTTTCAAACAACCACTTTCACATGACCTCTGAACCCCACCTGTTTCTGTTCTCTATACCGAGCCACGCCCAGCCCGCTCATGGATTGGGTGGCAGCGTCGCGGCAGCACACCATGTCCAATACTTTTCTCATATTCTTCCTTTCATAATTTTCTCGCTCTGTGGTCATGGCACTTCCCTTCTGAAACTCCAGAGACAGAGTTTGTACCTCCTTGAGTGGTCTCTGATGTCTTTCTCATGCTTTTTCTTTCCATTTTACTTTCTGGAAGATTTCTTTTACCTTCTAGTGTTACTACTAAATTTCTAATTCAACAATCATATTGTAATTTCTAGCTCTCCTTTTTTTTTGTTGCTTTTTCTTTCCCTTTTCTATATCATCCCAGTCTTGTTTGATGGACAAGATGATTTCTGAGGACACTATTTACAGGTTGGTGGTTTTAAGTTCTCTTCTGCTCCCTGAATTGTCTTTCCTTTGGAATCACATTTTCTGTTCCTTTCGCTCTTTCACTCACCCAGGCCAGCATCTGCTGTTGCTTGGGTTTCTGCCCATGCTCGGCGGTGAGGGTCAGAGGGATGATTCCATAGGGCTTTGCAGCACCCAGGGACAGCCCTGAGACCTTGGGCCTGGGCTGCTCTAGAACTGCTCAACTGGGAGGAGAGGACTTGTAATGTTAAAGAAATGTCCAAAGTATTCTGTTTTGTTTTTCGCAGGAAACAAATCCTGGCTTCCAAGTGCAATGTATGATGGGAGGAAAGGGTGGGTCTCAAGGGTGGCCACTTCCCACCCAGCCTGGCTGGGCAGGGTGCTGGCTGCCTCAACTTAAGCCTGGTCCATTCCAGGAGCACTCGAGTGTTGTGCTGGGTCTGGACGCTTGTGCGGTGCAGGGAAGCTGCAGCCAGGAACGCTTGCTCTTTATGGCTTCGCACTGAAACACCTTGCCCAGGGCTTAGCCTCCCTGGGGGCAGCTGTAAAGGCCACCATATTTCACAGCTCTGAAGAGCTTATACGGCAATTAAAAGATTTCTGTCTCTCCTCCCTTTGATGATCATCCCCATGCACAGCAGCCACTCCAGCTCACAGGGCAAGCAGAATGCAGCCCCAAGGGAGGCAGAGTCCGGAAACCACGTCCCTTGCTGCTCAGAGACTCAGAAGTGAAGGCACATGGAGCAGAGCCCAAGAACTACACAGGCAGCCGCCCTCCCTAGGTTGGTATTCTCCCCTTAGAGGGGGGACACATGGCTCGTGCTCTGAGTTCTGCACAAAAGCGACACTTGTATACTTGGTGTGCATTCTGACCACTCTGACCACAGGAACCCAGACAGCATTCCTAGTCTGGAAGGCCCAGGTGTGGTAAATACGCATAGTGCTTACCTTGCTCCTCAAATAATCACTGTCTAGGAAAGAGCAGCTTTCAGAATCTTGGCATCAATACTGCTGTGTGCAGCCTCTTTACAGGGCTCTGCAGGTGTCACCCACCACCAGCAGGCGAAAACAAGGTCTGGGAACATTGGGATCCTCAGCCACCACCTCCTCACATGGCCCATCCCTGGCTGTGACAGGAGCCACAGCCTGCTGCCTGTTGTCCCCAAGTTCCCTGGGAAGAAAGGGGTAGAAATGGGGCTCTGGAGGGTATGGGGTGGGAGAGATGACTTAGAATATTAATGCTTCTCCAACTCATCTGGAATAGATTCTCCAAAATAACCTGTAGCATTATGAAAATGATTTCCTAGAAGAAAATATTAAGATGCAAATTAAGTACAGTTGAAAGAATAAATCATTGAAGAAAAAGGTCATCCCGTCTTGGGACTGGTGTGGCCACTCAGGGTTGAGGCAGCGAGTGTGTGAGACCTAAAGAAGACCTGAAGGACCTGGAGACATCATGAGCAACTCCTGGGCCAGGTCCCTCCTTCTGCAGACGGGACCCTGGCAGGGGCACAGTTCGCACAGATCTCGGGGAGGGAGACAGCCCTGTACAGCCCTCTGCCAGTGCCAGGCACTGGGACCCATGGGCAGCAGCACCCAGCCCCTGCAGATCTCCCCTAGGGGCCTGCACGAGGAGGAGAAGAGCACCTCTCAAGGACTGTGGGCAAGCAAGGAAGAGGGGACGAGGACACAGCATGGCTGGGAAAAGGCCAGAGCTGCTTGGGCATCAGATTCGCTGTGCATCTGTTAGGCGACAAACTGAGACAGCACAGGAGTGATTTGCCCAGTAAGCACGTCTTGAAGATAGGACACCTCTGAAAGGGGAGGGTTCCTAGGAGACTGGATACCGAACTGGGACTGGTGCAGCAGCAGGACACTGAACAGGGAGCCGGGAGGAGGGCTCTTGGCTGCTGTGGGCCGCAGCGTGGGCCGCTGCTTCTGTAGACGGGACGCTGCCGGACCTGGCGATGGCTCACCGGGTCCGTGGGTGTCTGGCCAGTGCTGCCTGCTGACCGCCCCCCACCCCCCACCCCGGCCTCCCGCCCCCAGAGGGCTTGCGCGCGAGAGCAGTCTCTTTCAGAGCTGCACCTCCTCCTGACACGTGCAGCCTAGGTTGCGTGTCCGTGCACGGCACGTGTGTGTACGAGAAGCCACTGCAGGCTGCGGAGGACAAGCCCTGTCGCAGGCTCTGGCCCTGACCGCGGGAGAAAGTGCGTTTTCTCAGTCCCCTCTGTCCTCAGAAAGGCTTCCTCCAGCTCCTCCGCCGCAGCTCGGCCACCGACTCCACCCAACTGCTCTTGCAGACCTCAGTTTCCCCTCCCTCCTGGATCGGCCCGCACAGCCAAGGTTCCTCCCCCTGGGAATGGGTGCCCCAGGAGGGGTGTGGCTTCCCAGCCTCGCCCGGAGCCACCTCTGCCAGCAGGGGGCGCCCGGGCCCGCGGAGCGCTCCACGTGTCGCTGCCGTCCTCCGCCGAGTCGCGTGCAGCGGAGGGACGTAGCGCGGTGAAGGGGGCGCACCTTCCTCGGATCCCCCTCTGCGGTGCAGAGCGTGTGCAAGGTCTCAGCCAGGGCCGGAAGCTGGGCTCCACGCTGCCGGGGAGGCTCGCAGGTACAGGTCTGCAGACTCCGCGTCACCTTTGCTTTCCGAGAAGTAAAAGTGTGAGGGGAGCAGAGATCGACGCCCTGTGCAGGCTCCGCTTCCGGCGCACCGAGCCTCTCCCTGGGAGAGGCGCTTCTTCCTCAGGTGGCCGAGGCGGAGGCCAGTCAGGTCGCCTTAGCCTGGCGTCAAGCTCTTCGGAGTCAGCGTTGCAAAACCAGCATCAGGCCTGGCCTCTCCTAAGCCCCGTCGTTTCTCTCCCTGACTGCGACCACGAGCTGGGCATGCAGCTTGGAGATGCGCGCGTCTTCCGGACTCAGGCAGCTGTAGGTTCTGCGGCTCATGGAAAGGAAGGCAGGGAGGCCAGGCCGGCAGGAGGCGAGGCTGCGTGGCGTCCTGAGCAGAGCTGCGCCTCCCTTGGCCTCACCTGGCCGCCAGGGGTCTGTGCGAGCTTGGCCCGGCCCTTCCTACCAAGGCTCCCCCTTCTCACTGTTTCAGCACCTGGTCCCTGCGCCCCCAAAGTGGGCGCCACGCACGAGCTGCTGGAGCAGATGGCGCTGCTTTTCCCAGTTGCATTTTCCCAACCTGCATCCTTCCGGCCTTGCTTCCACTCTCTGTACACGTGTAAAACATTGCGTTCTAGATTATCCCCACCTGTGCTAGGTGGGTTCCGTTCTAGATTATCCCCACCTGTGCTAGGTGGGTTCCGTGCCTCTAATGCCAGTGCTCTGGAAGGCTGAGGCAGAAGGATTAAAAGTTCAGCCTTGGCAGTTTAGCAACTGAATGAGACCCTGTCTCAAAAACAAACAAACCAACCAATAAAATGGGGGTGTAGTTAAGCGTGAAAGTCCCGAGTTCAGTCCCCAGTGTCACAAGAGAGAGGAAAGACCTCCCTTTACAACCACTGGGGCCCGGGGATGCTCTCCACCCTCTTCTGAATTGTGAGCCAGTCTGGCTTTTTAAAGCGGGATTCCCCTCTGCAGCATGAGTGCCGAAGTCCTCCAGGGAAGCAAACAAGGCAGGCTCCCAGCAGGCCAGGCACCTGCTTGCAGGACCCTTTGGCATTCTGGAGGTCCCTGTCCAACTGCCGGGGTGGGGGAGGGGGAGCGCCTAAGACAGTGCCTGTCCCGGGAGGCCTTCTGGGCCCACAGCAGCTGAAAGCTGCTGCCGCCCCCTCACCACGTTTGCCAAGCTTTGCCTGAGTCTCCAGTGGAACACGTTCCTATTGTAAGTTATGGCCCTTTACAGCTATAACCATGTCACTACCACACGCATGCCCACCAAGGGCAGGGAGCAGGCTCTTCCTGTCCCCCTCCCACCCAGCTCAAGCACTTAGGAGTAGGAGAAGGGGAGCAGCCTGCACAGGGCTGGACCCAGGAGAGCAAAATGCTCAGTCAGGAGCACGGCCCTCCTGACAGGGCAACCAGATCACATGCAGAAAAGCTGAACAGCAATTCCAAGAGCAAGAAAGGAGGTGTATAGATGTGAGAAACACACCTGGGAGACACAGCAGGGGCTCCGTGAGCACGCTCGTTGGCTAGCAGCTGGATGCCACCTCAGTGCTCTAGCTAGGAGGCCTGTGGTTCCCCGAGCTGCGACGGTACAGGCTGTGGTCAGGAAGAGGACAGGAAGCCACTGAGTACTCCTGATGCTTCTGTTTCTTTCCCCAGCAGACAGCGCAGCCCTGGCTGCATGGACAGTGCCCTTCTCCTACCCCGGCTGGTGCCAGCACAGCTGAGTGGCCGAGAGCAAGGGCCCAGGTTGGCAGGATGAGATTCGAGGCTGGATTCGGAAGGTCCCTGCAGTCCTGCATGTGGCACTGCGAAGGAGGAGCCACGACAGCCACCCAGTTCCCGGCATAACAGGTACTACGCAGCGCCTGCCGTGTGCAGGAAACTGCGCTGGGCTTCAGGTGCAGCCTGCCAGTCGCCTTCTGGTCAGAAAGAGTACAGTCCGTGTGTGGCGCCCACAGGCCAGTGTGGCATCCCTAGCTCACCCGCACTGCCTGTCACACTCAGCCACTGTCAGTGAACTGGCCACACGTGCTGCCCCGACCCAACAGCTGTCCCTGTCCCCACAGCCCTGTCACCTGCCCACTATCCTCTGAGCTGTGGCCTGAGGAGATGGAGCCCAGGCAAGGGAGGGGTGGGGCTACCAGAAGGGATGCGTGGTCTCTGACCTGCTGCTGTCCTGGAGCAGGATAGGCCCAGGTGATATTCGGATGCTTCTGGAGGGCTAAGTATCCCGACAACCCAGGCCTCACGAGAGTAGCTGCCTGGGGCAAATGGCAAGCCCTATGCCAAAGCTGCATGCCCACTGCCACCCTGCTCCCAACCTGCCCGGCATGGGTAGGACAGCCTGGGCACAGCGTTCTCCTGTCCCATGAGGGTGGCACCTAGGATACTGCCACCACCTTGTGGTCACACAGCCCAGTCACCCATGCAGTGAGCTCTGTGGGAATCAGGGTGCTATGTGTCCTTCTCACCCCCTGTCCCACATGAGCAACCAGAACCGATGGTCCCTGTGCCCACTGCCAAATTAAGGGGTGAGGACACCATTGAAGAACCAGGAGCGACCGACTGCCACTCTGTTTGGCTCAGAGTGTGCTTTCAGGAAAAGCTGTGCCGCCCACTGCACAAGGCTCCCTGTCCCCACCACCCCTGCATCCGCAGAGTCACGGCAGATGGCAGAGGGCTGAGCTCAGGAGGGTGCTGGGCCACAGGCGGCGAGAGAGGTGGGGAAAACAAGGAGAAGCAGGAGACAGAGCCAGCATTTTGAAACTGCACTTTCAAGAAAAATTATAGTTTCAGAACACAAAAGAGTTTGAGTTACTCAAATTCTTCCCTTCAAGGAAAAAGCCCAAGGCCTCACCATGACCCTGTGAGTGGGTGGGCTCTGGGCTGGGTGCTCCCATGGCCCTCGGTTCTGCCTCCCACTTTCAGGCAGCCACTGTAATATAGGGGCCGAAGCTGGTGCCCCATCCAGCTGGCCAAAGGTCTGTAGTCACCCACCTCCTGGTCTCCACCTTGAGTAGCCCCGACCCAGCCACAGGCCCCCACTCCCTTTGTGAGCCCACTCTGTGACCATGGCTGGGGGCTGGGGCTATCTGCAGGGACTCGGGCCCCCTGCCCAGTGACAGGACCACCCGTGCCTCAGAAAGGTATGAGCTCAGGGCAGACCTGGAAGAGGGGCCAGGTGAAGAGGAGAGGACAGGACTCAATGCCTTGCCCATGGTGCTACCAGGGACCTTCCCAGAGCCTAGCCAGAGACCCGATCCTGGGCCTAGGAGCTGAGGGGACCTGTGTTTCCTGCTTTTGGGTGGTCTTTAGTTCACTCCTGAAGCCAGAAGCAGCCGCAAAGGGGTGACACTCGTGCCTGCAGAGCCAGGAGGGCTCCACCTGCAGTGTCCTGCTGTCCTCATTGTCCCTCATCACTGTTTTGAGAAGGGGGGTCATTCAGAGCCCAACCCCCGGGGCAGGGACAGCACCAGGCCTGGTCTAGGAAGCCAGACTCAGCCTCGGCCACATGGGGGCAGCTGAACCCTCTGCCCAAAAGGGAAGAATCCTGACATGACCATCGCTCTCAGGTCAGGGCTCCACGCCCAGCTGGGCCTGGCACCCAGTGGAGAGGGCAACAAAGCAAGACACCGGAACTGCGCTTCAGGGCAGCACCCAAGAGGGCCGAGGAGCTGGTTCCCACCTGGTGCTTCCGGGAGGCATCAGGAGCTCCAGCACTGCCCCTGTCTGCACCTCCCTTGGCTTGCCTATGAGGGGTGCCCGGGGCCCTGAAGTGACAACTATGGGACAGGAAGTCCGGCACAGGGACGGCAGAGGCCCTGCCAGAGCAGGGTGGGCAGGAAGCCCTGGAAAGAGACCTGCAGTCTGTCTCTCCTCACTGTGGAAGCCACCGCATCATGGTGACAGTGGCCTCTGCAGCTGCACATCCCACGAGATACAGCTAGGGGCCTGGTAAGTGGGCACTCCCCTCCCCCTCCCCTTCCTGCATCTCTTCCCTGCCCCTCCTCTCCTCCCCTCTTTCCTCTCTTCCTCCCCTCTCCCTCTCACCCCTTACCCTCTCTCTTCCCCTCCCCCATGGGAGTGAAATGGGTGGAACAGCAGGAAGCTGCCCTATCTCCCCCCCTCAGAAGCAGCAGATCAAAGGCGAAAGGGCATTTGTGAAGAGCAAGAGACTTGAAAGACGTCACTGAGGCCAGGGTGTTTGTGTTAGTCTGGTTGAGGTGCTTGCTCCTTTCTCTGCCCACACCCTGTGGTTTTTTCTAAACAAGTGTGCAAATGCTGGCCAGGGTGGGGCAGCCACACTGACATGAGCGGAGGCGACTCTGTGAAGCTCTGCCATGCTTCTTATTTGTGAGTAGAAACTTTCAGCATCATGCTGCATCCTCAAGAAAGGCTGTGTCAGACACCAGGCGCGCAAGTGTGCACACGTGTGTTCAGGGTGCTTGAGGGCCAACGCCTTTGTCTGGCACTGTCCTGCCTGCTTAGACCTCCGTGCCACCCCGGGACTATCTGGAGTCTGGGAGCCTCGGGTCTTTCTGCCACACTGCCGCCCATAGCTGAGAGCTTAGACGGGGTCTGGTCCTGTGGGGTTGTGGCCCAGGCCTCTGCTCCAGGGAAACCTGAAGGGGCCATGTGGTCCCAACTCCCTGCATGGGGATGGAGGCTGGGGTGTTTGCCAGCTGCCAGAGCAATGTCGCTTCTGATTGCAATCTTTGGTTCCTACAGCAAGCACAGCTGCCCAGCTGTGGACCGCGTGTGGATTCCCACCGGAGTGCCATTCACCATGGCCAGACAGTTGACAACCTGCCCTCACCACAGAGGGAATTGCGGTGCTCATCTGGGAAGCAGGCAGGCCCGACATCAGATGTGTTCCAGATGTCCACAGGCCCACCGCCTCCGCTCGGGAAGCCCTCTGCCTCCAGCTGCAGCCCTGCTCCCTTCCTCCTCCTGCAGACTCCGGGAGTGGGGGTGGAGCCCCTGGCCTACCTCCTCTGCTCCAGCTGCCCTGCTGAACCCTCAGAGGTCACTGCACACCAGCCGCAGCTTCTCCTGCTTCCTGGGCCTCCTTGGAGGGCTCAGGTCCCACGGCTGAGTTTTCCCTGATGTGACCCTGGGGCCAAGGCTGGACTTCCACTTGGACTGCAGGGCTGGCCACCCTCCCGGGAGCACCCAGGTGAGCTCTGGATGGGCAGGCAAAGGTGCCAAGGGTACTGCGCAGGGCGATGGTCTCAGCGACGGAGCGGGTGTGGATGCACTGTGGAGACCACGCAGAGCATCGTGAAGAAATAGGCGCTGCTGCTGCCAAGGCACCAACAGTTTGTGCGAGAAATCCCAAGGTTCATCTGAGATGAGCCGTGGGCTTCTGGGAACAATCAGGGTCACTCGCTGCTCTGGCGATGCCCCCTGTGCTGTGACATCCACACAGGTCGCAGCTGCTGACTGCAAGGTGCTGAGCCTGACGCAGCAGTGCATCCCTGGCGCCAGCTGTCAGCAGGGTCCTGAGAGAAACCAGGCCATGGCGCGGCCTGGGGCTGCAGAGTCAACTGGGAACTATGGGAAGCCCAGAGCCGGGGCCACACAGCTCCTTCCAGGCAGGGGACTTCTGGGCCTCAGAATAAGAGAGCAGGTTCTACCTTCCCAGCCAGCGCGTGAGGGATAAGACATGGAGACAGGCCCAGGACCCCTCCAGGGCTGGGCCACTCAGGAAGGTGCCACCCATGGCTGCCAAGTGGCACCTTGAACTCCCATGCTGTCCCTCCCCTGCCCTACCTCCTCTTGTACCCTTCACTCTCTGGTCCCCTAGCCCCTGAGGTAGCAGATTCTTGACCTCTCCAGACCCTAGAACACAGAAGACAATATAATAATTTTCTATAAGCAGATCTCTCTCTCTCTCTCTCTCTCTCTCTCTCTCTCTCTCTCTCTCTCTGTATCAGGAAACGAACTCAGGACCCTGTGCTCACCAGGCAGGCACAGTGCCACTGAGCTATATCTCTGGCCCTGCAGATGTGGTTCATTCTCCTTTTTTATTTTGAGGTTAAGTGGTTGTAGCTCCTCTTCTTACCCAGCATTCCTAGAAGTTAATCTCTTCTCTCCATGGCTGGGAACTTTTTGAACAGGGCATCAGCTGGTGCGGCGGAGGCTGATGTGACCCTGGACTCCTCCAAAGGACCTGGGGTGGCCCCAGAGGCCCCCTCCACACTGTGATACCCATGCCCTTACCTCAGCAGGCGGGTCCAGATGGTGATGTCCCTGTGGCCCCTCCTGGAGCACGAGGTAAAGAGGGGAGAGCCAGGCCTGCTCTGTCCTTTCCCTTCAGGATCTGGGCCTTCAGGATCCTGACATGAGGGAAAGTCCCACCTTCTGACCTGGAAATCATTGCTCCAGAAGAGCCAAGCTAACTGAAAATCAGTAACTCTTCCTAGAGCCATCAGAGGATGAGGGGCCACAGCAGAGCCAGCCCTGGTCCCTAACCACAGCAGCAGAGAGAAAGACAGAGAAGCCCAGCGCCCTAGAGCTGAGCCCAGGGTGGAGGAGGCCAGCAGCAACCGAGTCCTCGCAGACCTCTGCTCACCTCCAGTAGGCTCAACCCCTGGGGCTCACGCTGCTCAGCCTGCCCTTGGCCAGTGGCCACTAGAAGACAATTCCTGCTTTCCTGGGCTGCCACCCTCCCAGATGCAGACCCACAGCGACAGAGTTCACCAGGGCCTTATTCCGGGATAGAATGTATGCTCAGATAGCTCTGCTGCTGTGATCCATGAGCTGCGGGAGGCCAGGGCTGCTGCCTGGGAGCATGGCGCTTGATCTGCTCTGAGCCATGACTGAGACACAGCAGAATGCCAGGCTGGGCCAAGGTGCGCCCAGGCATGGGGACAGGGCTGGGCCTGGACCCGGGAGGACCGAGAAGGCAGGTCTGCACTGGTGGCCTGGCCTGCGGAGACAGAGCTGGGTGCAAAAAAGTTTGACAGTCCTGTAGAGGTTGCTGATACAGGGCCTGGAAACTGTAGCCCCAAGAGGTGTGTGAGGGAGAGGATGCGCATCTCTGAGGCCGGGTGACACCTGCTCATGATCCAGTGGAGGGCGGGGGACAGACACGGGCGGGGGCCAGACACGGGCGGGGGCCAGACTGTTTCCACTCCCTTACACCTTGCCACCCTAGCCTATATCCTCAAAGCCTCTGGAACAAGCTAGGCTGGCCTGGAGGATGGGGCTGAGATCCTTCTGGCCGGGCCCCACTGTGTGATGAGGGACTTTGGGGGGCATGTTGGATCTAAACCATGACAGCCTCTGTGAGTCATAAGATCTTTTTTTCCTGGTACTGGGCATGAAATGAAGAGCTCTTGCTCTGAGCTACATCCCAATCTTTTGAAGTGTTCTATTTTTACAGAGAGTCTCAATAAGTTACCCAGACTGGTCTCAAGCTTGCATGCCACCCTCCTGCCTCAGCCTCCTTAGTAGCTGGGATTGCAGGTGTGTGCCACCATACTTGGCCAATGTTTGCTCTTTAAGACTGAGTTTGCTGACTGGGGAAGAGGTGAGAGAGCCTCTTGGCTACTTGCAGCTCAGGGACAAAAGCCGGGAAGGTACGGGCCAAGAGTGGCTGGGAAGGTGGTGACGGAGCAGAGACTGCCAAGAGCAGGGCCACAGTAAAGCGTCCTCTGCTTGACCTCAGGCTTCCCACCTGACCTCCAGGCAACAAGCTGGGGCTCAGCTCAGAAAGTGTCCCTTTCTTCCTCACTGTCGGTCCTGTGGAGCGACACTTAGATTCCAGTCTGCATTTCCAGATCTCTCCTCCTCACAGCCCGTATCCCGATGCCTGATGCCTGCCTCTTTCTCCTTCATGGCTTCCCTGGGAGCCAGACGTGGGAGTCTCATGGCTGTGACGCTCAGGGCTCCAGGCTTTGGGGTCCTTGGGCCAACAGGGAGCTTCCTGTTTCGGGAACCCTGTCTGACACCAAGGACATAATGGTGAAATCCCAGCTGCAGCTGGCTGGGAAAGGAGCCAAGCCCTCAGCCATGCCAACTCAGCCCGGGGTGGCAGCTGAGAGGGAAGGACACTGTGCCCAGGAGGCCCAGAATGGCACAAAGCCTGGCACATAGCAGTGGGCACTACGCTGGGTCCAGAGGATGCCAGGACCTCAGCCCAGAACCCTGGAGATGCAGGTGGATCCGCAGAGCCTGCTGGGCCCCCGTACATCATTGGGGAGTGAGAGACCCTTAGCTGCATCCCACTTTCTGTCACCCTGTGAGACACTGGGGCCTTGCAGAAAAGTCAGTTTCCAATATAAAATGTAAGTGAAGTGAAGTCCATGCTCAGAATGTGTCTCATTGCTTCAATCGATGTTTCTTGGCCACCCAGCAAGTGCAGGACCCTGAAGCCTATGTGGGAGGCAGCACCACTGTGGGGAAGGATGGGCAGGGTGGTGGCCAAGCACAGGGCAGGGCTGGCATGGGGCAGGTCTGTGCAGCCTGGTTCCCGTCCGTGGTCCACTCCCCAGCTCGACCCACATGTCTCATCACCAAACTCTTTTCACCTCCTGCTGTTGTAGACCAATGAACCTCATTTAAGAAGTAACAATAGGCTCAGTGTGCAGTGAGCCTGTCATCTGGCCTTCTGGGAGGCTGAAGCAGAAGGATCGAACCGTCTGGCCCAGCCTGGGCAGCTCAGCAAGACCCTTTCTCAAAATGAAAAAATTCAAGAGGGCTAGGGATAGAGACCAGCATAAACATCGTGGATTTGATCACCAGTACTGCGAATAACAGAATCGATCGCCACCAAGGAGCTGCAATAGAGCTGCCTTCATCCTGACCGGAGCCCCAGTGCAAGAGTCGCTGCCTGTGGTGGATAGCCAGCTGGCGGTCCACTTCTTCCACCCGGCTGGAATGAGCTAGTGTGGTGCTGGGTGCGGCAGGCCCACCTGAGGGTTGCTGCCAGCAGCATAAAGGCAGGACAGGAGAAGCTGCCGGAGCGCTGTCAGGGATGCTGTGTGGGGCAACTGGTGGGGCTGTTGGAGGCTGGTAGTTCTCTCGGGCTCTTCTGCTGGAGGACCCTGTCATGCTGGCTTTCCCAGTGAACTTTGGAGAAGCTCGGGTCCTCATCTTGAGCATCGCTTCCTGGCTCCAGAGGGGAGGATGGTGCACTGCTCAGCCTCATGAAGCTTGGCGCATTGGCTTTCCTGATAGGGACTTGGCTTTCCTCACTGCTGGGGGAGCTCAGGACCTCACTGTCGCTGAGGATGCTGTGGTACTTCTCGGGGAGCTCTGGTGCTCACCTTGAGCGCTGCTTCCTGGCTCCAGTGCAGATCCCTCAGCCTGCTGCACAGAGCCTCCATCCCACCGGCATAGGCTTCCTAGCTTATGACCTTTGGGCCTTTCCAGCACAGATCCGTGAAGCGGGCCTGCATGGGACTTTGTTGTGGGTGCTAGGCCTCCAGTTGGACTGTGGGAGGCATTGCTAAGAGCTCTATCTAGGTTTCCAGCTGGACTCATGCAGGATATTGGGACCCAGGCCCTCAGCTGGGGTCTTTAGTGTTGTGTGTGCCAGAGTTCCTGCACTTCTTATATATGATTTTTGGTTTTTTTTATTATATATGATTTTTGGATGATTCATTATAAAATACTATTATAAAATGTATCCTGTATTATATTATTCCCCTTGCAAAACCCCAAACAATGACACTACCCGTGTTGGCACTTTATGTCCCCTCCTAAGGTTTCTGGTGCATGGGTCACCTAAGACTGTCTAAGGTCTGTCCCATCTAATGCTTTATATGATGGTTTTTCCATTATTTTCTTAATAACAGTCATTTTAAACTAAACCTGCATTGTGATCTTGTCTTTAGCTTTTGTTTTTTCTGGGGTTTCTGTTCTGTGCAGTTCTGTTTTATTTTAGCAGCAGGGTTTCATAGTCCAACCTGGCCTTGAATTGCCACGGAGCCCAGGCTGGCCTGCACCTGCGACCCTCCTGCCCCAGCCTCCTGGAGGGCAGCACAGCTGGAATGACGGTGCACCACAGCAGCACTGAACTTTCGTCCATAACTTTTCCTGCTGTCTGTTCAGGTATTCTTTCATGTTTCTCTTCCTCAGTATGACTTTAGAGTAAAACTGAAGAACCCATTGCTTTCCCCTGTCTGCTGTCTCCCTGGGATTCAATTTGAACTGTTTTCTCCTTGCTCTTTCTGGAACATTCCCCAATCTCCACCCCCTACCCATTTCCACTCTCCAAACAGCTCAGATGGCATCTCCCACGCCACCATCTGAGGGCCTCTCCTCCCCCGACTGGCACAGTGCAGGTCTGTGGTGCCTGTAGGCCAGGTTAAGTCCCGATGCTGGGTCCTGTACTCGCATGTAGTGTCTCATGACCCATGCTCATGACATCTGTCTCACACACACTTTGTGGAGGGACAGGTGTATGTAATCCCAGCACTCTGGGAGGAGGATTGTGAATCCTGGCAATTTAGTTTAGCAAATCCTGGACAATCCTGATTCAAAATAAAATAAAAAGAGTTGGAAATGTGGTAGCCTTCAACGGGCGTGTGTGAGGCCCTGGGATCGAGCCCAGCACACCACACACATGCAGTCTCTCTGCACACACCCTGGGTACAGTGGCCATGGGCATCTGCACAGCCCTTTCCACACTTTTCCCTGATTAATTTTTCCATGATGCCATCTGGTGGCAGAACAGTTTGGTCTTCGAAAGGCCCTGGAGGGTGAGGCTGGGCTCTCGAGGGAGCTGTGTTCACTGCAGCAGGGACCCAAGATCAGAGTCCTACAGACGACAGGGGGAAGAGAAAAGCTGGCGGCAGGGATGCCGGCTTCCCTCCATGCCAACGGCAGAGGGAGTACCTGTGTCTTCCATTCCTGCTTAAAGACGCTCATGTAGATGCACTGTGAGTCCTGCCAAAGCCCTGCTGCGTGGCAGAGATGCTCACATGAGGACACAGACTCAGAGGGTGACCTGGGAACAGTGGCAGGAGCTTGAGCTCCATCCCTAAGTGGCCTGGGGCCAAGCAGAGGTTGAGGCCTGGGATCCAGGGCCTCAAAGGCCCGCTCTGGCATGGACAATGCCAGTGAGTTGCAAGGGCTCAGGAAGGAAGAAGTCTCTTGGCTTCCTTCCTAGAGAGATGCAGATGTGGTAGAAAGCAACACGCAGCACGCCTTTAACCTTACCTGAAGCGCAGGCATTCTAGCTAAACCAGCAAGATTTAGGGGTGGGTCATATCATCGATTCCAAACTCATTTGGATGATGAGAAA
This sequence comes from Capromys pilorides, assembly GCA_004027915.1. Taxonomy (NCBI): domain Eukaryota; kingdom Metazoa; phylum Chordata; class Mammalia; order Rodentia; family Capromyidae; genus Capromys; species Capromys pilorides. The sequence goes on from PVKN010021368.1 coordinate 15,126, forward strand.
AAAAGAAAACTAGTCCCCAAAGGCTGGCATACTAGGCCTTTTGGGGATCAAAGATACCAGTGCAGACATCCATACACACACAGGGCACTGTGGTGGTTTTGAGAGCCCCCAAGACCACACCCCACTGAGCAGCTCACAGCTGTCTGTGTCCAGCCTTCCTGGCCTGGCCACCCTGCCAAATGGGTGGAGGCTCCAGGCCTGGCCCAGGGCAGGAGGTCAGCGGTGAGTCAAACTGCAGATCACAGAGGGCTCTGAAAACAGCCAGGCCAGGCAAGACTAGAGAGGACAGAGGGAGGGACAGAAAGCTGACGCCTCTGAAAAGCTCTCCACAAAAGGCAAAGCATTCTCCTCGACCAATCCTGACCCCTGCCGACCTCAAGCCCTTGTTACCTAAGGTCAGCTTAACGTTTCAGCAATGTGCTGGCTGGCTCCAACCTCTGCCACTCACA
>PVKN010021369.1:0-7500 GCA_004027915.1 Capromys pilorides
CTTGAGCTTTAGGTTCCACAATGAACCCAGCATGAATCAGACTAATGCACAAACCCAAGTTCCCTTTCCTCCCCCAGGGAGACCCTGGGCAGAACGCAGTGGCGGCCGGCGACGCTGGGCAGAGCAGTGTGGGCACTGCCTCCAGCCTGGCCTGCCCTCTTCCACTGCCCGCATCCCAGGGAGCTGGCCTTGCTCACGAAGCTGCACATGCCGAGCAGCCCTGCGGCCCAGGGAAGCCGAGCCCCCCACTTCCAAGGCTGGCCCACCAAAACAAACGCTGCAGACAGGTGGGCGGCCTGAACGCGGGCAGTGACCTTAGCCACTCTGAAGACAAGAAGTGTGAGAGGAAGGTGCCGCCCTGGTCCGCATGGAGCCCCCCCATGGGGGCCCTGTCCTGGCCCCTGACGGCTCCTCTGTGTGGGCCCACGTGGCCTCTCCTCCCTCCTGAAGGAGACAGCGAGAAAGGAAGACCCTCCTGCTTCCAGAAGGCCTGGTGGGTTTGGCCTCTGCCTTCCTGATCCAGCGCCAGCTCTACAGACGCACACAGGGGCGCCGTGCTGGCCTCCGCGGGCCTGGGCCACAACTGGGCTAGGGGAGGGCATGGGCTGGGCCAGGACCATGGAGAAGACGTTGCCTGGGTGCCCTTGGGGAGCCTTCCCTGTCACTTTTTCAAATGACGTTTTGTCATTTCTATGTCAACCCTGGAAGTACATCAGCCACCCAACTGCTGGTCCATAGGCAGGACCAGTGACAACAGAACAACGGACCTGACTCATTTGTTTCCTGGGCTGCTATAACCATCTCTGCCCAGGCAGAGAGCTAGCCTGCAGGGCTCCAGTCACGGGGGCCTCGTGCGTGACACCCAGTATGGCCCCCAGGTCTCGTCCTTCCCACGCCTGGTGCTGCTCAGGAGCCTGGGCACGTGTGTGCAGCCACCCGCACCTCCCTCCTGTGAGCCCTGCTCCATCCCGCTGTGGCACAGCCCCTGGGTCTCCATGTCCCAAGAGTGCTGCTCTGATGGGGCCAACCCTGGTTCCTGTTTTCCTAGAGCCCATCCTGATGCCTGGGGTCAGGCCTCAGTGCATGGACAAAATTCAACCCACAAATTGTCCACAAATTGTCCAAGTTGGAAAATACTGAAGTTGAGGGAACCTTAGACCCTGATGACACTGCTCAGCACCTGAACTCCCAGTGCTGCCTTCCAGAGCGCCTCTTCCACATGGCCGAGGTCACTGTGGGCCGTGGGAAGCTGGGTGCATCTCTCTGTGGCCAGAGGTGTTGAGTAATTTTAGGTCTGCACAGTCACGTGGCTGTCTGTATTTGGGGAGTCACACACAGGCTCAGAGAGTTTATCTCAGCTCTAAATGTAGCCAAATACCAGGCCAGGGCTGTGCGGAACACGCTAAGAGAACAGGGATGCCCACTGCCCGCCCAGGGCACTCCACGCCTTGCAGTCCCGGGGGCTACATCTGCCCACTGGGACCTGGGAGGATGAACCGCACGGCAGGGCAGCTTGGCACGGCTGAGAGGCCTGGGGTTCCCAAAAGCCACCTGCTCCACTTCAGCTCGGCTGCCTCGTTCTGCTCTGGCTCAGGCACTCTGTGGGGCTCCTCTGAATAGGGCTGTGACTGAGGCAGCAGGCAGAGCGGTTAAAGCTTGGCCCCTGGAGCTGGGCCACATAGACTCCAGCCACCGGCCCACCACTTCCTGTGTGGACCCAGGGCAGCGAGGACAAACTTTTCAGAAAGCAGTGGTTGTTAGGGCCCCGCACTGGACTCACTCACCCTGAAGAGAAAAAGCCCTGACAGATTCCTCTGTCCAAGCGGGATGCTCCCTCACCTAGCTCGAGAGGGCGTGTCTGCTTCCCAAATTGGCTCCTGGCTGACAGGAAACCGTGTTAAGTCTACCAAATGACACTGTCATCCAGGGCCTCCTGCCCAGTGCTTCCTGCCAGAGGCACCAGAGCCACCACGGACCCCTGACAAACTGAATTTCTGTCCCCGTCGGTGGGACGCCCTCCGCTGCCTAAACTTCCCTGTAAAGCACAGGCTGTTCCTTGGCCACACCTGGACTGAAACAAAGCTATCGCTGTGGGCTTCCACCCCACCTCTCCTAAGTGGCCCACATCGCTCCTCGGGTCTAGCCTGACAGCAGTGGCACACGTGCCGTGGGTTTGTCGTGACTTAACCTCCCCAGACCTTGGTTTCCTCATCTTTCAGAACAGAGAACCAGGCTGAAGAGCATTTTCCCATAGAGCTCAAGACAAGAGGAGCCCGGGCGCAGGTGGCGCTCAGCAGCATCGACCCGCTAGTGAGCGTGTTCCACGCAGGCTCTGGCTCCTGATCCACACGCTCCTGGGGCGGTCCTCTCGGGGTGCTGAGATCAGGGGTTTCCCACTTCTGTGTGCCTGCCACACACCTAGGATCCCTGCCTCACCGACTGGAACTCAGCAGGCGTGGAGGCCCCTCCTCAAGGGCCCAGCATCCCTCACTCCGCCCTCTGCTCCGAAAACCTCCTCCCTCCCTCACCTCCCCACCCCCCGCCAGGTCCAGGCCTGGCTCAGCCTCTCGCAGCTGCCTGTGCCCTTAGCCCAGCTGATCTCAGCTGGGATAAGAGATGGGAGGAAGGGGATGAGGCCCGGCCAAGTGCACAGTGGCTCTGAGACTGCTGGGGACATTGCCCTGGGCCGGCACCAGCGCCACTGACAGCGCCACCCTCAGAGCAGTGCCACTCCCGGCTCTCCAGGTGGGCTCCCACCACCCAGGCCTCACGCCAAGCCCATCTTCCGGCCCAGCGCAGCAGGAGAAAGTGGCAAAAAAAAAAAAAAAAAAAAAAAGCAAGAAGCTGAGCGAGGACCTTGAATGCCGCTCACTGCTCAGGCAAGGTCGGCTCTTCTAGGAACAGCGGCAAAGCGCGTCTGCAGAGTCGCAGGGCAAACTCACTGCCGCGGACAGAGAGAGCGGCGCAGGCCGGGGCTCCCTGCGAGCCACAGGCCTGTGGGCTCAGCGCCTGCCCAGCTACCATGTACAGATCATCCACTGCATGCTGCATTAAAAATTAACATGACATAACGTATGATAAATATATGACAACTTGAATGTTTTAAAATTGTTATAACAAACGGCGCCTGGTGGTCAAGCCCCCTCGCCCTGCGCTCGCCTCTCTCGCCATCCTTGCCGCTTTCTGAAGCAGTTCCAGAAGCTTCTTCCCCGAGCGCGTGTTCATGGCAGCCTCGATGTCCCGACTCCACCCAAGCCGCTCGCGCTTCCGTGGAGCAGCAGCATCGTGCGTCGTCTGCCCTGTTTGTCGGCACTGCATGGCCTGTGGCTCCTGCCCCAAAGCCAGAGTGACCAGGGAAGACATGTAGAGTGGATTCAGGACACCAAGGCTGCAGGGCAGGCAGCTGAAGAGCCTGCGGAGGGAGGACCCAGAGCTGCTGCAGGAAGTGGCTGGGTCGGTGGGACGGGTGTTCGGAGCCGGGAGGTTGGAAGGGGACCCGTGGCCGTGGGCCTCTGTGCACCTCTCGCTCCAACACTTTTTAGATTTCCACATTCAGTGGACAATTCGACCGCACCGTATGTGCTAACCTGGCTAGGTACAGCCACAGCGCCACAGCTCACCAAGGCCCTGTCGAGAGAAACTTCTAGAGATGGAGGCTGCCACGGAAAAGCCAGGGGCAGCGCCTGACCACAGCGGGCCCAGCACGCGAGCCGCGACTATCCTGCGGTCTCACACGTGCCGCTCCTCGCTGTGCCCCCCTTGGAGACTTTCCGGTGGGTCCCCCCCGCCCCCACCCTGCTGCGCTGCCTGGGCTGCTGAAGCTCCCTGCCCAGCTACGCAAGGTTGCTGGGATAAAAAGCGAAGGCTGTTTACCAGTTGGCAGGACGGCCTGGGTCGCCAGGAGTGACAGCACAGTCCAGCCACCTAGTGGCCCCAGGGACCACGCTGCGGACTCTCTTCCCTTATCTGGGGGCCAGGTAAAATCTCAGGAGGGACAGGAAGGGGGGGACCAAGAGGCGGTTGGTAGCTGCGCAGTGTTGGCCCTGACACACGTGTCCATGGCGTCCTCAGTGGTCACCAGGCCTCAGCTGAGTTCTCCAGGGTGGGGGTGTGTTATGGTTTATGTCTAGTTGTCCCCCAAAGCCTCACGCAATCATGGGGTGGGGACCTCTAGAGTTTGAGACTTCAGTCATGATCCACTGGGATTGTGTTTTAGTACTGATGGGACTATGGGTCTGAGTCCTTCTGGGATTATGGGTGTGGCCTAAGGCGGATAGGATGAGGCAGAGAGCCTGAATGTAATATAAAGAGAGACGGACAGTGGCTGTTGCTCTGTGTGCCCTGGTTGGTCAGCTGCCTCTGTCGCGATTGTTGCTGTTCCGCCGCCATGAACTGGATGCCCTCTGCCCTGTTCCACTCAGCCTTGGGCCAGCCGAATATGGACTGAAACTTCCAGAACTGTGAGCTAAATAAACCTTTCCTTCCTTCATTTTGAGTGTCGGGTATTTGTCCCAGCAACGAGTGAAAGTAACTAAGACAGGGTGGTTTCTTTCCTTGTGGAATTCAATCCGATACTATTTTCACAGGAATACAACTTGGGAATCCCATGAGCCTCTAACAGCATCTCACACCCCACGCACACGTACACACACACATGCCCATGCACAACATGAGCCTTCTAGTATTTCAGAACATCCTCACGGATGGAGAGGCAGAAACTAGAGGTAAGGAGAAGCGCCCAGTGCAAAAGCACACGTGCAGGGGACCTGCAGCAGGGCAGGCGCACGCAAGGCTCCGCAGCAGAGCTCAACAAAGCAGCGGCCACTCCTGCACGCCACTGCACACACAGTGAGCGTGCCCGGGCCCTGGCATGCAGCAATGAATGAAATAAACATGGGCCCCACCTGTAGCGCTCTATGACAAAGGAAAGTCATGAAAAGAAACACACCTCCAGCAGGTCAAGGAAGCAGAGCTGGCGGTGCCACACGACCCACCCGAGAGGCTGAAGATGACCAGGCTCGCCCGCCGGGGCTCCTCCCGGCCAGGGAGCATGACCTCCAGCAATGTTCTCCTCACTCCTGGCCTTCAGCCGCAGCCCCTTTGCAGGCCACGGGTCCTGCGTGTGCGCCCTCCCTCTCACCCTCTCTCTCCTCCTTTTATCGTATCGCTATGAACTTACAATTTTTAATCATATCTGATGGGTTTGAATTTCGTGTAGCTGTTACCTCTGTGGGGGCTGAAACGGTCCGACTCTTGAGCAGGAGCTTCCTCACTGACAGACGGGGAGGCGGGGGTCCCCGCTGGGGTCTGACAGCCATGACGGCCCAGCCCGCGCGTCTCCTGTCTCCATCTTGCGGATGGCCATCTCCGGGAACCCGCTAGGCCGGCGCAGGGGCTGCCGTTGTCTCCACGCGGGCCCCTGTCCCTAGGACCCTCAGGAGCACAGGTGTTTCCCACTAACATCATGACGTCCCCACTTAGCTCACTTTTCTCCTTCTTCCCGCATCAAGAGCCCCAAGTCTCGACAATGCCGGACGCAGCAGGGTTGCTCCTTTGCTTCACTCCCACCAAATGCACGCAGCAGCCTCACCCCGAGGACGCCAGTTGTGGCCCCCGGGAGCCTGACCGCGGGGGTCTGTCCCAGTGCCCTGTGCTCAGGGCAGCTCCCTGCAGCCCCGGGGCCGAGTCCCAAGCCCTGAAGTCACCTGGCATGCATTTCACAGGTCATGGGTGTCACAGCTCAGGAGACACGAAGGGAGCTCGGGTCCCAAGATCAGATTCCCCGTGGAGCCGAGCAACCGTCATGGAGCCTGGGGCGGGTGTTTCCGAAAGACTCAAGGGTTCCCCTTGGGCCTGTGACTTCTAAAACATTCGCTGAATAAAAGGTTTTAAAAAAAAAACTGTAGCTTTTTAGAATTTTCTTTTCAATTGTTTTCTAGAACATCAGAGAACATCAACCCAACCAGGTCTGGCCTGGGGCGCAAGTGGCATGGCAGAAGCCACACAGCAGCTGGCACACACAAAGCCACCCACCGGTGTCCCTGTCCCCCCAGGGAGGTCCCCATCGGCACCACGGGAAGCGAAGAGTGCCTGTCCTGAGGACCACCCAATGGGGGGCCTCTTAGGGTCGCAGCGGCTCCTTCTCTGACTCGGGAGATTCTCAGGGCCCACTTCACAGAGGAGGAAGCTGAGGTTCACAGCAAACCTGACTTGTCCCTTCTGTGAGACAAGAGCTGGGTCAGATCGAGGCCAGGCCTCCCAGAGGTTCTGCGGGGCCACCCACCCACCCCCGCACCACAGAGCACACGGGTGGAGGCCTTGGTAGATGAAATCAATAGGAGAAAAAGCTTCAACTTACACTCCAGGCCCCAAATTACGGCCCCACTTATCAACCCGATGTCACCGCCTGGTTGTGAAGCGATCGTAAAAATCATAAAACTATACTTTCAGCTCTTCACCTTAAAATGCCTCTGTGCCTGCAGAGTCAATACCGGTGACGTCCCCGCCGGAAAGGAGAGAAAGGACAGCTTGTGGAAGGGGGGCGCTCCGTAGCCCTAACTTTTCTATGAATCGAAAAGTTCAAAAAGTAAAGTCCACCCTCAAACAGAGAAGGGAAAGGACAGCCACGGCCTGCCGCTGCGTAAGTTCTTCCCTTGCCTTCTCTGTTCATGAGTCACTCTGTCGAGGAGCAGCAAGCTGGCCGCTTCTGCTCAGTTCACACTCCTGCTGTCATGGTGTTACTTCCGGAAGTGCGCGAGGACGAAGGGCCAACCTTCCGGCCAGCCCTGGGCCCTGGTCCCACGGGCGCTGCCCCTCGGCCTCCCGGGGTTGGGGTCAAGGTAAAGGTTGGAAACTGGAAGTGGGAAGCAAGAAAATGCAACAAATCTTAATCGTTCATAATTCATTTTCTTTTTAAATAACAAAAATTCACCAACTCAATTTCTACATTTGAACTCTATAGGCTAAAGACTAAACGAATCCAAAGTTAAATGTTATTTTTATTCTGTTGCTTAAATTACACTTTTAAATAGTTGTTGTGTTTTCCCTTTTTAAAAAATAGAAAATATATGCCAGCATGGTGGCCATGCCTGGCATTCTAGCACTCAGGAGGCTGAGGCAGGAGGGTCACTGGCCCTGGGATCCACAGTGAGTTCAAGGCCAGCCTGAGCTACACAGCGAGACCCTGCCTCAGAAAAAAAAGAATTACATGAGAAACATTTAAAAATAGAAAATATAGCTGCATCATTTTAACTGATCTGAAGCTGAAAATACTTTTTTTGTATGTGGTGCACCAAGCTACGTCCCAAGACTTTTTTAATTTTTCATTTTTCTTTGAGTCAGGCCCTCGCTGGCTCATGAAGTTTCTCAAAGGCTGGCCTGCAACTTTCGATCCTCCTGATAAGGTGTCCCTGGGACTGGGACTACAGGCATGCTAGCCCACAGAGTGGTTCTAACCGCCTCCCCACTCAGGACCCGAGGCATCGGCTCTCCCCATCTGGC
>PVKN010021369.1:12500-15550 GCA_004027915.1 Capromys pilorides
GGTGCACAGCACAGCAGGCGGGCGCCTCAGCACCACTGGCGCTGTTCTTCACGTTCCTGTCGTACTGACGAGCAGACAGAGGCCCACAGGAGGTTCTGAAGCTTCCGGAAGTCCAAGTGCCAGTGGCGCTCAGGCCCACTGGAGCCGACACATCCAGGCCAGGCTGAGCCCATGTGTCCCCGAGTCCCCCGAGTTTTCACTGTTTCAGAATGTCAGGGGACATGTTTCTAGGTGGTGTGTGGTGTGGCTTCCTGGTCCCCTTTTCTTCAACTATTTCACTTTAAACAGCTCCTCCGCCGCCTCGGCGATGCCACCCAGAGCCCGGCTGGGAGCTGCATTGGCTGGGCGCTGTCACAGCGCACCCTTGCAGCTGGCTGGGTGTTCATGTCCGCTGCTAACTCTGGGCAGGCAAAGGGACCCAAAGTGTCACCCGTCCTGGACATGAAGACCTGGGACAGGGCTGGGGAAGCTCAGGGCTAGAGCGCTTGCCTGGGACGCACAAGGCCTGGCCTCCAGCATGAAGCCACAAAGCAATACAGGGAAAGGAAGGGTTATTCATTTTACTGAGCATGCAACATTTCTAGGGATTTAGGGAGTTTTCATTATTTTCAATTACTCAAGAAAGCTATTTAGAACAACTCAAGTACCTGGCTGGCTCTCCCAGCGTGTGCCTGGCTCTGCCTTATGCCCAGCTCAGGAAAGTGAGTTTCAGGTTCTCAGGAAAAAAGGACCTTTCTTCAGGATGAAAAGCCCCTCAGGTCACTTCCCCACCCACAGGAAAACCCTAACTGAGACACAGGTGGAGGAAAGAGCTTTGCATTAACCTGGACTGGTACGGGTTTGCTGACCTTAAGGTGGCGAGGTGACACCTCTCAGAAAAACGGGTGACAAAGGAGAACACAGTGCACGAACGTGGGCAGCAGCCGGCTGAAGATGCCCCTGCCCAGCACCACGGCAGGGCCTGGTGGCATCGCGAGCAGATTGTGGCACGGCCTCCTGCTGCTCCTGCGCGGCCTCGGAGGCCTCCGACGCAGCTCCAGGTGACCGCCAGTCATCCATCAGAGCTGACACTCACGCTGGAGTCCATTTGTCACCCTGATAGACTCAGAAGCTCTCTCCCCGCAGCCCAAGGGGCCCCAGGACCGGCACAAGCTGTTCGCTGATAACCTGCCACGAGTTCTGGGAAGGCACAGCCCACGGAGCACTCTGGAGGGTTCTCGTTCGGCCTAGACGCCGCTGAAGGAGAGGCCTATTGGAAGAAAGGAGTGGAGCAAAGCAAGGGGAAGGATTGAGGCAGACCCGCCTGCAGAGATGACCTCGGCCCCATTACTGGAGTTCCTACCTAGCCAGGGTGAATAACAAGGTCTCCGAAACAAATGTTCCTATGTTCCAAGGCTGAAAGAAACTTGTAGCTTAAAATGTTGTGACCAAAATTGGGAAAACTCTTTTTTTTTTTATTGTGGCCCACTCAGCCTGCCCTGGGGGTGGGGCTGGCACAGCATGTGGTGCCAGGGATCGAACTATGGTCCCTGCAGTTGCCTAGGGTTGCCTAAGCAAGTGCTTTAGACCACTGAGCCATCTCGCCAGCCCTGAGAAAACTCTTTGACCTACAATTCAGTGATGTTGTGTGGGCACCTTAAACTGCTTTTAAAATATACACTTGTAGAGCACTAGAGTCTTGAAATAGAACCTTGATAATAAATTACATAATTGTTGGCATGGTCCTACATGGTAAGCTTTAGAAAAATACTGCATAATCAACCCCTAGAACTGGCTAGAATTAAATCACAGCCTTTTCTTTTCATTAATGAACATTCCAAAGAAAGACATTTAAGAGGACAGTAAAACCATACTGTGGTTAGACTTTGTCTCGATTTCCTTCTGTCGTTTTAAATACCATCGTTCATGATTCTGAATTTCATCAAAGTTCTCTAAGCAGGTGTCTGCCTAGAAAAAGACATTTCGGTCAGGGCCGTTAACCAGCTCCCACCAAGAGCCTGGCTGGGAAAGTCCGCACGTGCGTGCAGCCACAGCTCTGCGGCGCGGGGAGGCAGCCGGGCTCCTCGTCCAGAAGAGGGGCCCGAGGACTTTGCTCAGCCCAAGAACACAGAGGTCCCTGTCGCTGCCTGCAGAGAGCGCCGACTCCACTGCACAGACGGGGAAATAGAGGAGAACCAGACCCCACTGTGGACCGAGACTGTGGCGGCGACCGTGAGCTGCTGTTCTCCAAGCACCATGCGCATTTCATAGATTCCCTGGCTCTACAACCCCACGCAAGAAAAGTTATACCTGAAACCAACGTAAATTACATCACAGCACATGGGGCCCGCGACGCGACCCTTCTGGGGAACGCTGCCCGTCAGGCACTTTTCTAGGCGCTGCATCAACCCCCCACCCTGGTGTCTTACAAGGCCACTGGACATGGGGACAGTGAGTGCAGGACACAGACACCAGCCACAGTCACAGCGGCAGGATCTGCGCTCCATTCCCGCAGCCTCCAGGGCCAGGCGCTGTCCCTCTGCAGGTCTGTGACCTCTTCCTCCACCTTTCGCCTGGGCTGGGAAGCTTCCCCCCGACAGCCTCCCACACTCACAGGAACCAAGGGGATAATTTCGGGTCTTGCAACGAAGACCTGCATCCCACTTTTTAATGTCTGAAATCGGGTACAATGGCGATATGGATGAGGAGGAGCCTCACGGGATCTGGAAAGGGTGACACAAAGCACATGGTCTAACCTCAGAGAAGACAAAGCATCAGAATGAAGCCTGGGGCCTCAGAGGACCCGCTGGCTGGCTCTGGAGTCTCCTAGGTGCCTCCGCCTGGTGCTTGCTGGTAAGTGACACTGTTGTTTCCCTCGCAGTGGTGAGGGTTTCCAGCTGGTCCGCTTGTTATTAAACCACCGAGCAGGTGCCAACCCCATGCACACCACCAGACCAGCCAGCCAGGTGACCTGGATAGAATTGTGGGGCTGGCTGGGCAGTGGCGATGATTGTCACATCTCGACTCATGGGCCTTGAACCAACTCTCTCCATTTAAGGCCCGGCTCAGAG
>PVKN010021370.1:0-15558 GCA_004027915.1 Capromys pilorides
ATATAAACTTAAAACTTCTTATGTATATCATAGGTCTACTTCACTCCTTTAAACTTTCCACACATTTTTATAGGATCAATATAGATTAGTTTACTTAGCCATTTTTCTATATATGCATATTTGCATCAATACAATCTTTTAATATCCTTCTACATGAAGAAATGATTTGAACAAATATTTTTCCCATATTTAAAACTAAGTAGAATGATTTTTAGGTAATGGGATGTACACACTTTTAATTTTAATAGATATTGCCAAGCTTTATGTAACTTTTAAATTACTTTTATTAGAGTTGTCTTAGAATGTTTTGGATTCAGGTTTAATTGTTAAGAATGTAATTCTGAAGTGTCCTGGTAGTAGGATGTCATCCAACGATCTATTCACAACTTCATTCATCAGCCCGTCCATCTCTATCTCCTCAGGACCCAGCATGGCCCCTGACCTGTACTGCACAGCCAATGAATGTGGGTTAGGTACTTTCCCCCTCACCAGCCCCATTCTCTTGGGGTCCCTGTCAGACACTTGATTCCTTTTAGCACCAGCCAAGCTCCTGCTCATCTTTCCAGATGGTGCTCAAATGTCTCTTTTGGAAGCCCTCCCTGGAGACCAGCTGAGTAAGGCAGCCTCCCATCAGTGTCCCCGTGGCACCCTTACTTCTTGACTTTCATACTTCCTGGAATTTGAAATGTAGGCATCTCTCTGGTGTTAAAATAGTCTTGTGTTCTCAAAGGTGCATGACATTGGTGTCATCTGATAAATATTTGTGGACCACTGAAATGACTAATGTATATGTATGGCAAACTGTGAGTTTTTGAAAGAGAGAAACTAATGTATGCAGTTTTCTTCATATACAAGAAAGCTGTTAAAAGTTAAATGGCTAATAATTAACTCTCAATGTCGACAATGTTAATAAAAATGATGAACAGTTGTTGAACAAATCACAGACTCTCACATGCACAAAAATTTAGAATAACATTCACTTCTCTGGAAAATGTTTAGAATGCTCTTCACATCAATGTTTCTTCAAGAAATCCAGAAGCATTACATTAAATTTTCTTTAAAAATACATCATAGCAAATGACAGAGAAGGTTGCTCAAACAGCAAAGAATGGTGACTTTATAGTCATAAATTTTTAGCAGTTTCAACTATGACAAAAAATGCACTGAAAAAAGGGCTAGAAATAAATATATGAAAGTGTTAATAATGGTTGCTTCAATGGAATTAGGATGATACATGAATTAGTTTTCCTCCTTTAAAAAAAAATCAACTAACATACTAATACATTATTTTTCCATATATGCAAACTCACATTTAATCAGAGAAATAGAAATAATCACATTTTTTCCAGCCATTGTTAGTTCCTAAGGAGACAATTTTAAGTACTCAGTGCTGTGCATGTATATGGACAGGAGAGATCACAAGAGAATTAACCAAAACTACCAACTCTCAGATTAGATAGTTACTCATTCAGTATTAACCGGGTGCTGTGGGGATCTGGGAACTACACTGAGGGAGGGGCTATGGCAGGAAACAACTCAGGTACTTTCACACTCTCATGAAGTTTTTGCTCAAGGAAAAGCCACACATTCAAATACCAGTGAGGCCAGGCAGTGAAGAGCAGGAGCCTTAGCAAACTTTGGTAGCCAGGTAGAGTATGCTGAAGTCTCTTACATAAAATAGCATGCTATCTGCAAAAAAGCTAAGTATGCCCCCCTTGTATACTTGAAATCATTTCTAGATTACTTACAAAGGCAACCTGAGTCTTATGTAAATAGGTATGATGTTGTGCTGCTTATGAAAAAATGACAAGGAAAAACATCTCTCCCTGTTAAACATAGATGCAATTATTGTTCCAAATATTTTGATCTGTTGTTGCTTGAACCCATGGATATGGAGGGCCAACTGTTTTTATGAACCATTTCTGTGTGACCTCTGTGGAAATAAGAAAAAATGGAAAATTGAAATTCCATTTATATGTTGCTTGACCATGGTTCAACTTTGAAAATAATGTTCTCCGATTTTTTAATATTACTTGAACTCATAAGTAAATGAAGATAGGGCTCTATGCTGTATATATGTTTAAATTTCATGCATCTCGTTTCTCTCATCAGAAATTCAATTTACTTGGCATCTTCCAGGACTGATATACGTCCCCAATAACTGCCAAGAAATGTGAGGTGAACAGGTCTGCATAGTTTTTTCCTTCAATGCTGATTTTAATGATGCTCTTCTCTGACTTGCCCTCTGAACCCAGGCACACGGCTTTCACTGCACTACACATACGCTGCTGCCACTCTCTTTGTATGTGGCTGTCACTTCAAGAATTATCTCTGTGTCCACAGGGCCTGCCAGGGAATTTGTCACATGTACACACCTCATACAAGTTGTTTCCCCTGAACTGAATTCACCAGTGTTTGGTTTGCTACGATGACCTCTATCTCCCAAATCAAAAAATTTAATGATAATCAGAGCTGACATTTATTATGTACTCAACACTGATAAATGCTGTACCAAAACCTTTATGTGTATCGCTTAATTTAATCCTCTCAACCAACTGCTCAAATATTTTTATCCTCCTTTTCAAGGTGCAGAAACTGAGGCCTAGACAGAAAAGAAGATCTTATTATAAAACTCTCGGAAAGTGGTAGAGGTGGGACTTAATCCAATCTTACCTGACTTGAAAGGTCTGTGTTTTTACCCAGTGCTTCCCTAAATGCCCTTGAAACAGAAAGTACACAAGAGGAACCATCTTTTATTTTTGATTATCAGACATGTGCTGGGTTCAATATGCATTTATTTCCTCACATATCAGAAAGAAATTATTGACAGCATGTTTATGGCCTGTCATGTGAGTTTTTCTATTTATATTAGTGATATAAAATTTTCCTTTGAACTTATTTGCTTACATTCTAAAAAACTAAGTCATTTTACAAATAATTTAGATCAAGCAATAAGATAGTAGTACAACAATACAGCATCAATTATATATCTTTTTTTTTTTTTTTTTTTGTCTTTTGAGACAGGATCTCATTATGCAGTTCAGGCAGGCCTTGAGCTCGCTTTTGTAGCCCAGACTGATCTTGAACTTGCACTGATCCTCCTGTCTCAGTCTCCCAAGTGCTGGGATTACAGGCGTCTGCCACCACTCCCGGCCATAAATTATATATCTTGACCATACAAAAAGTAGAATTTGAAAAATAATGCCTCAGAAACCACCATATATGGATTCATAATGAACGCCCGCGCGCGCGCACACACACACACACACACACACACACACACACCAACACACAATTAACTAAGTTTTAAATTCTTGCCATGCAGTGACAGGTAAAATGTTGCTTAAAAATTGTATCACACAGCCTGTCTAATGAATGCTTCAAAGCAGCCTCTAAACTAAATCTGAAGCATGTTTATTTCTTTTTCCCATTTCTATTTTTGGCTCTTAAATGGCTGAATGGATTAAAAAAGTGTCTTTAAATAAAAAATGAGCCAAGGGCCTGAAGCCCTCCTCTGCCTCATTTCAACTCTGAGCAAATGGTGAATTACAGCACCCCTGGACAAAGTAGTTTCTAACTACCAAGCTGCCAGGCTTTTAAACAACAGCAGCACAGAAGTGGAGCCATAATGCTACCTATTTCCTTTGCTAAATTATTTATGCATTTATTATATTTAACATGACTGTCGGATGTGACAATACTTCTGGGGGCCTAGGTCATCACTGATTATCAACTCACCTACATTTGAAACTGTCACATCCACTTGTATGTGATATTCCTTATTAATATTAGATAATTACTGCCTCTGCAATTGTGTGAGAGTGGTGACAACTGTATGAGTGTGTGTGTATGTGTGCATGCAGGTACTCACCAATGACTTTAAGGCAACCCACTTCATTAGGGAGCTGTTTAACATCGAAGGATATCAATAAAGACAAGCTTAGTGCCATTGAAGCACTGCACCTAAGATGGCTGAGCCAAATGAAGCTATGACCTTGCATAATGTGTTTTACACAAGATTGAAATAGTTTACTATTTACAAAAGCACTATCCAAGATTTACAGTGATCGATTTGCTATCTGATCTACAGTACGGTAGTTTCATGCCAATAGTTACTTCACATATAGTGTTAGGAAATTACTGTATTCCTCCTTTAAAAAAATGTAAAAGAATAATAAAATTGAGAGAGCTTCTTGCAGAATGTTCTAATGTATATTTGTTCCTAAATCCAACACAATATATATTACTATACTTTGAATTTACTTGTGTCAGGTAGGGGCATAGTTCAGGGGTACAGTATTTGACCGAATTATTTGTTTCTTGCATAGAGAAAGGGAAAAAAATCAGTTAGCTTTAATTCAACAAATACATTAAAATATTTCGGTGTGCTAGGCACAATACCTGGTAAAGGGTTTAGAAAAGGTAAGTTTCTGATTTGGATGAGCAGTTCTATAGGGGGAGATTCAAATAGTGCAGTACTACAAAATTAAATGTGTAGCTGCTGCCTTTGAAGACACTACTGCTTGGTATCAAGTGAAAAATGGCTGAGGAGGGACCCCTGGGCAAGGAGAGTAAGTGTTCTTGGCAGACTGATGCACACAGAAAGGCGTAAAAGGACTAGGCAATGAGCATGGGAGACACTTGTTCACCACTCCCCCCAGGACTTTCCCTTCTTCTTTGCCAGCAGAATCATAGTTTTTTTCATACTTCAGTTATGAGGAAGGTGAGCCCAGCACTTTCTAGATCAAGGCATGTGGTCCATTTTCATGGACCAAATTTTGGTAAAGGACTTCTCTTTTTGGTCAGAAGGAAGTCCCTGACAAGAAACTTTAAGCTTTTAGCAAACCACAATCTCTTGCTCTTGAAGATGGTAAGTGGGGCAAAAATGGTGAATCCCTGAAGGGAAGGCCAAGAACATCCAGATATTCCAATCCAGAGACCTGACCTGACTGGCCTGCTGCCATCAGCAACAACCCGTTTCTAGCCATTGTTTCCTCTTTTTCTTGCCCTGCTTACCTTTTTCCTCCTCTTCTTTTTCCTTCTCCTCCTCATTATTTTTTGGTAGTATTGCTACACAAGCAATCTATCACTGAGCTATATGCTCACCTCTACTCCCAGACAGGGTCTTGTTAAATTGTTCACCTTGGTTTCGAAGTTGTAATCATCCTGCCTCAGCCTGCTGAGCTCTGGCCTTCTTGAGCAGTGAAAAAAATAAGCTGTGTGTCAAACACTGTTGTTCATGTGTCCTGTTGTTTGGAGCCAATAGTAGCCATGACTGGTTGATGCTGTGGAAACAAGTTTTTGTGGGGGCTTGGAGCAGTGCTCTTAGAAAGTGGCAAGCAGGGATGCTGAAATGTCAGGCAGGTACTGGGCTGATGAGAACCCTGATGGTAATCATTCCTAAACAATGGTGCTTTCCCAGTGTGTACACAAGGTGATTGTAGGCGGCACAGAGACAAGTCTTTTACCCCTCTCTCCAACTCCTTTCTTTCAACAAAGACAAACTGTCAGATTTAGGGTCTTTGTATTAAATACAAGATCTAGGAGAAAACCAATATTATTCCTTTGTTTTCATTATTTTAATTTTGATAATAATCTTTTAGTTACAGCAAGGGACATCAAATTTTCCTTTGGGATAATGAATCAAGTTTTGGGATTGCTTTGAAAGCTTTTTAAAAATAAGCCAACTTTCACAGTAAAGAAACTACAACACTGTGGCAAAAATTGTGATAGTGAAATAAAACTCGGAGAAGTCTGAAAATAAAGTTGAGTATATCAACGAGCCACTGAAGGTGTTTAAACAGTGGAGTAACATAAGACTCTCTACTAGAAAGATTAAATGAGCAAGATCAGGCTTTTAACTTGAAGATAGTTTTCGAAAAAAGAAATTCAGTTGAAAATGATTAGAGCAGAAACAAACAGGAGGTGATGGGAATGAGACGCTAAGGATGGAAAATTAAGACAATTTGGGGACCAATTGTAAGAGGATAGGAAAGCAGGAGTACAGTATGACTCCTAAACTTGGCGTAGTTGACCGAAAGAATGAATCATGGAACTATTAAATCAGCTAGGGAAAATGGGAGGAGGAGTAGAGCCAGAAGGAAGGAAGGGAAGGAGGGACTGGGGTGTAGTTAGCCACACTGAATTAAATGCCCCTTGTTAAACCCAGATAACAGTGTCCTGTGGACCACTGGTTCCCAACATATATTCTTCAAGCATGCAGTATCATTTGAAGTTAGAGCCTATACCAGATAAATAAATAAATAAATAAATAAATAAATGACAAATTATTGTCTCTCTCATACTTATTTGTTTTGCTTTGTATCTTAAATATCCCCACAAAGGCTTATATAATAAAGATTTGGTTACTAGACTGTGGAACTATTTTTTTCTTTTTTTTAAATTGCTCATTTTAATGAGAGAAAAAGAATAACGATGAAATAGTTTCAATAGAGGTTAGTAGGACTTTCACAATAATTAAAACATTGCATATTGTTGTCTTCATAGTAGTAATTCAGAGGACAAGATGCAGACATGATATCTTGTCTAAACAATATTAGTACAAAGTTTGGTTCTCAGTGAACTAAGAGAAAGCAGCTGCATATCTGTCCTAACATATATATTTACATATATCCAGCACAAGATAATATACTAAAAGCTACCAGAGAAAAGAAACAGATCACATTTAAAGGAAAACCCATCAGAATAACTGTAAATTTCTCTTCACAAACCATTAAGTCAAGAAGAGCATGGAGCAAAGTACTTCAAGTCCTCCAAAAGTAAATTCCAGCCCTGACTGCTATACCTTACAGACTGTGGCACTACTGAGAGATGGGGGAACACTTAAGGGGAAAATAGAAGGAAGTTAGACTTGGGTGTGGGCCATCAAAGACAATATTGGAACCTCAGCCCCTTCTTCTTTTTCACTTCACTATGAGGCAAGCAGCTCCTCTGCCATTCACTACCACTATGATCTACCATACAGTACTGTGGCCAGGCAACCATGAATTCAAAGTTCTGAAACTATAAACTAGGCTAGAGATATAGATCAGTGGCATAGAGCTTGCCTGGCAAGCATGAGGCTGTGAGTTTGATTACTGGTACCAAAATAAATAAATATATAAATAAATAAAAAAACAAACAAAAAGTATAAACTACAACGAACCTTTCTACCTTCTAAGTTGATCTTCTCAAGCATTTTGTCATAGTGATAAGAAAAAGAACACATTTAATCAGAAATTCTAGTCTAGTTTAGTCCTCAAGTGATTCTGATGCATGATAAAAACTAAAGGCCACTGGCCAGGCAAAGGAGTTCTGAAAAGACAAAAGGTTAAAACAACAGGTATACATTATGCAAGGTCTTTCTCTGGACCTCAATTTCTTCAACTACAAAATAAGGGTACTGATCTGAAAACAATAGTTACAGAACTACATTCTGTCAATAAACCTCAGTGTGTCTAGTACCACCTCCAAATATCCATCTACTCCTTCCATAGTAAGAGAATTCTAATTTTGAAGTTAGTACTGAAGAGCTCAGAATAAGGACTCTAATTTCTAACCTCTTTTGTTACTCAGTATGGCCATGTAATCCACCTGTGGTCACAGAAGACTGGAAGTGAAGCATACGTCATTGAAAATGTTCCTCAACAAGTAAGGTTCTATCTTTCTTCATCTTTCCTCTGTTCTTCAGTCTAGAACACAGACATAATGGCTGGAGTTGGATCAGCTTTCTTAAGTTGTAAGGTGGAAGTCACATTCAGGGTAGGACAAAGCAATGCAATAAAAGCAACTTGAGCTTTTGATCACTACTGGAAACCACTCTACTAGCTCTGTGTTAATTCTCCCCAGTTTCTTTTAGGTGACAAATGTTTGATTTTTTTTTTAGTCATTTTTATTTTTGTCTGTGTGCTAACATTATTATTAAAAATATCCTATGCCTTATAACTTTATGAAAAAAAGCAAGATACTGTACTCTGTGTCTTGGTTGCTTTGCCTGGGAATAGGCATTTGATGAACTTCCTTGGAGGTTGAATGCTTCAGAATCAACTTCTATCATTATCCTTCAGTAACATTCATACTTGAAAATCAGGGGAACAAGAAACTTGGACATAAAAGGGAAGAACCATTTTTAGTGTTTCAATATACATATATATGATTATATATATAATCATATATATATGATTTTATTATAACTTTTTTCTGCTTAAAGATTCTGAAGTGAAATTCTTTGCATAGTAAAAATGCTTGCTGTAAGGGATTCATCAAACTAGATCGGTACCTGTGAAGGTATGGTTATATCGAGGGTGTGATTTTTATCTCTGACTCACAGCTGT
Source organism: Capromys pilorides (assembly GCA_004027915.1). Classification (NCBI taxonomy): domain Eukaryota; kingdom Metazoa; phylum Chordata; class Mammalia; order Rodentia; family Capromyidae; genus Capromys; species Capromys pilorides. Next base: position 8,334 of record PVKN010021370.1, read on the forward strand.
CTGTCCTCTGGACCCTACTGCTTCTCCCCATGCCCTGAAAAAGTATTCTTTTACAGGCATGAAAGGTAAAAATCCTCCAGCCCGTGTACTGGGTGTGAGATGGCAGTTGGTGGCATGATCGTGATGTTTTCATATAGAAAGCAAAATGTACCCAATCAAAACAGCAAGGGATAATCTGAGGCAGCAGACCTTCCGTGGAAGCAGGAGCTGCCCAAAATTCAATGTCATCCCCTGTGATGTGCTTCACAGTGTCACAGTGTGGAAGGTCATCCTGCTGTCCCAGGTTGTCCAAATCTTTTGCCAGGATATGACCACCTTCACTTTATTTCAAGTGAAGCACGTCTGTGCCCTGGACCTTTCCAAACCAACCATTCAGTAACAATCGAATTGAAGAACTGGCTTCACCACATCCAACCAAAATAGCTTGTTAACTGTGGACAGATTCTGTGTTAATGAAAATATCTCAAATGGGAAGGCAAGAGGAAAATAGTGGTTAAAATGCAGAAAGCTTACACAGGTTGCAAAGCAATAAACAAAAGGAGAAAACAGAGCACAGCAATTATTTGTTTAAAAATGGTGCTTTGTAAGTAAACACACATACTTTCCAGTATTCAAATGGTGAAGATCAGAGGTGTACTTTAATAAAAACTGCCCTTGGGACTTGGTTGAGTTTCTGTCCAGCTTGCCTTACAGCAGTGAGCTTTCATGTACTACTGGAAAAGAGTATTCCTGAAGTAATTTAATCCTCTCTTTCCCTTCCTTCACAGGACCAACCTTTGAATATTTCCTTAGCTTTCCTCAAATACATATTACAGCACTGCATTCTAGTGCTTATTAATGTTGCCAGGCAATGTAACTGCTGAGAACTAATCCCTTGGGGGACTGGACCATATACATGTCTAGACTTGTCTTCTGACTACTGCTCACTAACTAAAACCAATACCAAGGACACTGTGTCCTTTGACTTAACTACAGAAAGCTCTGGGGCCACTGACTGTAAAAGGATCAACTGTTTAATATTTTTGCATACAGTGAGCATGTCATGGTAGTATTTGGTGGCTTTTAAAAATAGGAATGTCATATTGTAAAATATGTTCCTACATCTTCTGAAAATGAAAGTAGCAGAACCGGTGACTTGTGCAACTTTAGTGGGTATCACTTGAATAGTCTGTGGTAGCTTGGGCAGTTGCCTAGTATACAATATGAACAGCCCAAAGTGGTGGTTCTGATTACATCATTTGATAGCTTTTGGGTGTAGGCTGATGAAAGAAGACTGATAATACATGCCTCGGTGATAGTGTGGAAGACATTAGGGTTAGAGTGGGGAAGAATTCAGTGTATGTTATTAAGGGGGTGAGATTTATGTTGTTTGCTAAGCTTTAATAGAGGCTGGTGAAGAGACACAAAGGCTCTGCTTCCTGGAAGGTTCCAGATTCAGGAATCCTAGAATCCCAGAGGAGCCTGGGCAGCAGCCAACAGAGTATAGGCTTTGTACAGCCTGCAGTTTCTCTGAAGGTATGTCTGCGTGTTTGTGCATTAGTCTGCCACCATGCCTGGTTTCTGGCTTAGTGTACCCAGAGGCCAGCTGGCGTGGTATGTGGAGCAGGGGATCAAATTCCAGTCCCTGAGCTTGCCTAAGCAGGAGTTTAGTCTGCTGAGCTATCTCACTGGCCCTAAATAGGAAATTTTTAAAAAAATGTCGGTAGCATTTAATGTTTAGATAGAGCTTGTTTTCCGTGGAGTCAGAACGCTTCTTGGTGAGCATGTTTTATGGGAAGGGTTCTTTTCTGCCAGCTGTTTTCCACTCAGCACTCATTTACAAGTGTAACATCCTTTAGAGATCCTAATAAGAGCTACTAAATTGTTGTCATGGTTACCAGGGTATGATTTTTGAGGCCAGAAAGTTTTCCAGGAAGACAGGTTTTTGACTAGGCCACAGATCTAAGTAAGACCTGATTCTGCTGCTTCTCACCTGCTCCTAGTGCTTACTTATTCAGGAGCCTGACTAAGGACTCCGGTCACCATGCTTGCTTTGGCCCAGCTCAAACTACTGCCTGCACTTGGTTTAATTGTACAGGAGCACACTGACCTGACTGTGGCTCTGGACATGTCAGCTTCTTCTATAAACCAAGATGGATTTCTGGATTTATTTATACATTTAACTGCTTCTAAGAAAAAGACACTTGTGAAGCAATTCTCTGTAATATGTTAATAAGGAATTGATATTTTTCAACCTCTGGGAGTCAAGCACACACACACACACACACACACACACACACTCTTATATTTTATGTGTAATTTATAAACCTAATTAAGGGGGAGATAGCACACATGTTTTATCTATGAAGGAGGGCTTGTAGCAGTGATGTCCAGTGCTTTACCACAAGGACTTTTCAGAGCTAGGATTCAATTTCAGGGCAGTTCAGTTGTAAATATACTCCTTTTGCCTCCCAATTATGGCTATCACTTCAGCTGCTGAAAATTGGTTATCTTCAAAGGAACCTTACTATCTTGTGGACGTGGATGATCTATCCATTCATTCAGTAAACATGTTCTGTGTCTGCTATGTGCCAGATGCTCTGTGGGCCACTGGGAACATAAAGACAGATCAGACACAGCTTTGCCTCCAAGAAACTAACCTATTGACAACCAGTTGTAATTTAAAAAGAATCTACAAGGTCTAGAGAAAGGCACAGGCAGAGAAATTATTCTGGAGGAAAAGGCACTGGACTGAACCAGTTAAGCCTCAAGGCACATCTGATGGTGGAGAATAAACAAGAGTAAAACCCAACACCTATGACTCAAGAAAATCATATAACTGCAGGTATAAAACTCATGCTTAAGATACAATGAAAGAGAATAAAATTCCTAATTATGGGCACATGCAGGTGAGCTACACAGAAAAACTGGAGATTCAAAAGATTGAGGTACAGAAGTTGGGACCATTGAAGAAGGCTACAGAGATGAAATGAAAGCCACCTTTGTTTTTTAAGTTTGTTTTAAAAATCTTACTCTTGCCTAATTTTACCAATCACTTCTGGCTCTACTCTGGATTGTTGTTTCTTTCATTTTTCACTTTATGCTACAGAAAAAACTCTTATTCAAGATTGTTACAGCTAATGCAGAGAGAAAGACATTATTCCAGGTCCTGATGACAGTCATAATGGTAAGAATGCACAAAAATGAAGACAAGGAGCAACTGATTAACTAGCAAACAAAACTGATGAAAGTTTGTGGTGCAAGCTCTCAACCAAATAGCAAAAGAAGTAAATTATTAGGTCAGACTGAAAATACGAGCTGCTTCTTAGGAAAGACCTCACTGTTGCTGGTTTGTCCTCTCATGAGCCATCCTATCTATAATGGCCACTTCTCAAGGGAGTGGACCATAGATTTGGTAGACGTTCAGTTACCACAATATAGTGTGATAAGCACGAGATGTGCACACAGCCAGGGGCATTTGTAAGAAAATTCAGATCTGATTTACCAAGTGAACATATAAGGAAAGGTCATGCAAAGACACTGAAGGTATGTTTGGGGGCCCTAAGTTAAGATACACTGCTCCCAAGGTGAAAAGCTTGAATAATTCCAGACTACTTACTGTAGTCATGGGCAGCCATAGAAAAGATATGAGCAGAGGAGGACCATGATTGAATTTTAATTTTGGAAATGTTCCTCCATACTGCATCTAATCTTGATTAGAATAGCGAGATGGGGGCTCAGCCATGTACACTTCAGATGTTGCATCTCAAAGATAAAATGAGAAAATGGAGGCGCAAGTGGGCAATGGGCGGTAAAGGACAGTCCCTGGGTAGGTCTACATCGTGGGTAAGTACATACGAAATTCTAGGTACCGCAACCCTGCTGGGAAAATCCTTTCATTCCAGATCCCACTGGGGCGGAGCTCGGTTCAGAGCACGTGAGGCCTGGGGCACCACCTTTATTAAGGGCACTCCTCTCGTCGATCTGCAACTTCACAAGTCACACTTCGATTTTTGACAGTTTAAATCTACGCCATAGTGTGATAGGAGTCGATTTTATTCGGCTCACTTCTATATGGTCCTCCTGCAAAGTCCAGCAGGAGAAGGTAAACATCGAAGGAGTCCTTTGCCCACACAAAAGATGGCGACATGCCGCGGTCACTCTTGGGGTTCCAGACGATGGGCCTCACTGGGCGAGGCGCAAACGGAAGGGGCGTCTCTGGAGGCAACTTTTCGACCTTCTTGGGCGGGACCCTGAGGGTTGGAGGCGTGGCCTCTTCTGAATCATAACAGTTTATTGGTCTACCAGGAGGTGGGTGGGGCAGCTGCGGGACGCTACCCCTCCCTGTTCGAACCGGAAGTATCTCTCGGTCTTTCCAGCTGGTTGTCATTTCACTCGGCTCGGTCCTGAGGAGAAGGACTCAGCCGCGGCTGCGGGACCCGGGCACTCGGAGGCAGTGGCGACGGCGGCGGCGGCGACAGCGGCGACAGTAGAGCAAGAGGAGGAGGAAGAAAGGATAAAAAAGAAGAGCCAAGTGGAGTTCGGAACAGCGACAGCTGGGACTGCAGGACCGGGGTAAAGTGGCCGCGGTGGTGACGGAGGCGAGGACGGCCCAGCAACCGTGAGGAGAAACAAAAGCCTTCTAAATTATAAATTTTTTTTAAAATATATATATATATATATAAATCTGAGGAAAGAGAGAGAGCACCAAGGGGAGGGGAGGCCTTTCTCCTTAGAATAACTACGGTAGTAGGATTTTCTTTTTTCTCTCCCCCAATCCCCCTTGCGGAGACTTGAACTGAGAGAACTGACCAAACTGCCCCTGGGTCCCATGAGGGAAAAAAACCCCGGAGCCGCAGAGAGGGGAAGAGACAGAAACCGCAGGACCTTCCAGGTCGCCCCCTTGGTCCCCGCACCCCCGGGCCGCCATCTCGCCCTCGTCCAGGCTCGCTAATCCTGCAGATCGTGACCCCCCCACCCCCGAAAGAGGGATAAACGGGTGTTTCCAACCCCTTTCATGGGGGAGAGGAGGCCAGGGGGAGCCCAAGAACAGCGACCGCAGCAAAATCTGCACCCGGACCCTCAGGAACAGCCCCAGAGGCCAAAACTGCACCCTGCGAAAGAGCAGAAACAGGACCAGGAACAGCAGAAACCTCCCTGCAATCATCTTTCCATTAGTCAGTGCTGATTTCCTCTCCCTCAACCAGGAATTCGCCTCCCACCCCAGATAACCTAATATAATCTATATATAAATATATATAATATATAATGTTCTTAAATTATTCCTGATTTTTTTAACCAAGCTGCCAAGAAAAGAAGAGCATATACTCCTTTTAGTCCTAATTTTTATGTGAGTGAATCTAAACTGCTGAGAAAGACCACAAGTGATTATTAAATTATATCTATATATATATATTTTTACTCCGCACAATGCTTATTCTTCTACATCCATAGATGTTCGAGAAGCTGTGTTTTTTGTCATTCATGAACATTTTCCTTTGGAAAAGAAAGCGCCTATTTTACTAACCAAAGACTTGATTTTGCCCTATTCGTTATTTCCTAGAAATAAGCCCAATTGGAATCGTGTGTTTTAAGAGATTTTTTTTTTTTAGATTTATTTTTTCTTTCTGCAAGAGATCAGAATTCCTAATCAGAGCTATTTAGGGTGATAATTTGCAATCTTTGAGCTAACTATAAACAAGGTTTGGAGCAAACAAACAACTAAAATTTGGGATAGAGAACAAAAAAGCGTGAGACATCAGGTTGTCTATTATTTTTTGTGAGATTCTGATACTAAAAATAATAAATGGGGGATTACGGGTTTGGAGTGCTAGTGCAAAGCAATACTGGGAACAAATCTGCTTTTCCAGTCCGATTCCATCCACATCTACAGCCTCCACACCATCACCAAAATGCCACCCCCAGCCCTGCTGCTTTTATAAATAATAACACAGCTGCAAATGGCAGCAATGCTGGGTCAGCTTGGCTCTTTCCTGCCCCAGCTACCCATAATATTCAGGATGAGCTCTTGGGGTCAGAAAAAGCAAAAAGTCAGCAACAGGAACAGCAGGACCCTTTAGAAAAGCAGCAGCTCTCCCCAAGTCCAGGTCAGGAAGCTGGAATACTGCCTGAAACTGAAAAGGCAAAGTCTGAAGAAAATCAAGGGGACAATTCTTCAGAAAATGGCAATGGAAAGGAGAAAATACGAATTGAATCACCAGTGTTGACCGGGTTTGATTATCAAGAAGCCACGGGGCTAGGTACTTCGACTCAACCCTTGACATCTAGTGCATCATCTCTTACTGGTTTTAGTAACTGGTCGGCAGCAATAGCGCCTTCTTCCTCCACGATAATCAATGAAGATGCAAGTTTCTTTCACCAGGGAGGGGTCCCAGCGGCTTCAGCTAATAACGGTGCTCTGTTATTTCAAAATTTCCCCCATCATGTCAGCCCTGGCTTTGGAGGCAGCTTCTCCCCTCAGATCGGGCCTCTCTCACAGCACCACCCTCATCACCCCCACTTCCAGCATCATCACAGTCAGCATCAGCAGCAAAGGCGTTCTCCTGCCAGTCCCCACCCCCCACCCTTCACACACAGAAATGCTGCTTTTAACCAGCTGCCTCATTTGGCAAATAATCTTAACAAGCCCCCCTCTCCATGGAGCAGTTACCAGAGTCCCTCTCCGACCCCATCTTCTTCTTGGAGCCCAGGAGGTGGGGGATATGGTGGCTGGGGAGGTTCCCAAGGTCGAGATCACCGAAGAGGGCTGAATGGTGGAATAACACCCCTGAACTCCATCTCACCTTTGAAGAAAAATTTTGCAAGCAATCACATTCAGCTCCAGAAGTATGCTCGTCCCAGCTCTGCCTTTGCTCCTAAATCCTGGATGGAAGATAGCTTGAACAGGGCCGACAACATTTTTCCTTTTCCGGTAAGAATATGTTCCATTAATAGATTAAGATGAATAAGGAAATAGCACTATGTAGTATCTGTGGAACTAAAGAATCTGAATTGTCCATATTCACATCAGAAGTCCTCTTAGAAAATGAATCAATTGGGTTATTTTAGCAGGAGAGAAGTATAATTTGGAATAAAATATTCAACCGTTTCTTTAGCAATCTTCTAATTGTAATCTTGTGATAATTATGAATACTAGATAGCTAATGGTGTCATAATTATTAACCCTAATAATTTTCTTGCCTCAAAACAGAATCAAGGTCACTTTTCCGTGCTGAATATTTAGGTG
>PVKN010021371.1:0-15589 GCA_004027915.1 Capromys pilorides
CCGGGCTGGAGATAGACCCTGCTGCCCCGCCTCCCCACTCAGCCTTCCCGGTGTCCACTCGGACACAGCCCACTCCACGCGGACGGAGTGGGGAGCAGGCCCAGCAACAGCAGCTTTGACTTGTGGAGAAGAGTAGAAAATCCGTCCACCCCGAGATGCCGCCTGCCCGCCCGTGACCTTACTGGGACCTAGAGACCTTAAGTCCTGCAAAGAGAAATGATTTCTTCAATTTAAACGGAACTCTCCTGTGGAACAAATGTGATTCGCTTCCACAAAACGGCTGGAAACGGATGCCAATACAGACAGCGCTCTTTGCCTCCTTTCCTACAAGGATTCTGACCTTCAGTATGATTTCCCTCCTGAGAGCTGGACCGAGCTGGCAGAGAGAAAAGAGTCCCAGAGCCCCCCAGTTAGTGTAGCGCTCCAGGCCCAAGTGGGGTTGCATGAGGTCAGAAGCAAGCACAGAGGGAGGGAGATAGCACAGAGGCAAAGAAGTCCCAGCTAAATTTGTAAGAAGACTGCAACTTCCAGAACCTTGTGTTAGGGACCCCAGGATCCCTCATCAACCTTGCTTGGTTTTTTTTTTTGTTGTTGTTGTTCATTTGTTTTAATGTACTTAGTACAGGATTTCACTATGCAGCTCAGACTCATAGTGATCTTCCTGTTTTCAGCCTCCCCAGAGCTGGGATTATAGGCGTGGGCCACCATGCCCAGACTCAGTCACCTGCTTAGTGTGCCAGCGGATGGGATGGGTGAGGGAATTGAACCCTGGTCCTTGCACTTGCTAAAGCAGGCACTTAGTCCACTGAGCTATCTTGCCCACCCTTCCCTTGGTTCTGTTGAGGCCCCCTTCCATCCAGACCTCTCCCGTCCCAACTTCCTCCAGAATGCTAAACCCCATGAAGTGGCTCAAAGAGCAGGACCCTGATCCTAAGATACAAGAACAGGTGGAAGAGGGTATTGTGAGTATTTAAATGCTTAGTCACCTATTGAAAAGCCCAATAGTCACCTATTGAAAAGACTCACACCTATAAAACTGACCAGTGCCGGGAGCGGTCCACCTTTTCCCAGAGTCTCCACCACCCTGAAAGAAGCAGAAATGGTCCCCACTCTAGAAAGTAAGTGACGCTGTCAAGGGCTTACACTGAGTGTATACTTAAATTTCTGCCTAATAAAGTCCTCCACGTATCTCATATTGACTGATCCTGAGACTTCTTTCTCCCTGATGCAAGCTGATGAGCCAGGTGGGTTGGGTTCCTTGTCTCAGCTTCAGACACTCCTCAGAGCCTGTCCACAGACTTGACTTTCAGGAACCACTTGGAATCACTTCTCTCTTGCTTGCCGCACTAGGGACCTGTGACGCTATAAGGAGAAAAGGTTGTCCCTTTACTCTGTCAGTAAGAGTACAGGTGCTTGCTACCATAGCAACTGTCTCTGGCACCAGAGAGCACACCAATGGTGACATCTGATAGTGACCTCTGGTGGTCTGTGATTGTGGTGGATACCCCTGTTGTGTGGCTCATCCCTTCCGTGGTACCTTTGTGGCATGGTGTTTGCTTGTTTTGTTGGGATACTGTTGATGAACCCAGGGCTTTCATATTTTGAGACAGGGTCTCATATAAGTCAGTAAGCTGCCCAGGTTGGATGAGAGCCTACCACCCTCCTGCCTCAGCCTCCCAGAGTGCTGAGAGAACAGGCTTGTGCACTGTTCCCAGCTTGTACAATGACTGTAACAGACATCACCTCCTCTGCCCAAGTTACTGCCAGTAGCTTCTGCTGGCCCAAGGGGAAAGAGAAAACTTTGCCATGTGGGGAAGATTTCAGCTCATGGCTGTGAACAGCTTTCATTCACCCTGTGGGGAAGCACCTTAGCTGTGAGGTGGAACAGAAAAAAACAAAGACAGGTAAAGAGGAAACAAGGAAAACTGGAATTTTAAAACTAACTTTTAAGAAAAACTGCAGGTTTGGGACCTAAGTTACTCAAGTGCTTTTCACTTTAGCAAACCTACAATTTAATTCCAGAGTGTGGAGGACTGAGACCCTCTTCCACCCGTCAGAAACTCCAGGTGTCACCCACTGGCCCAGAGAGTGCTGAGCTGAGGTCAGGGAGCCACTCCATTTCCATCTGCAGAGAAAGTTTTCGAGACTCTGTCAGCAAGAGGTTAGGGAAGGGTTTCTCAGGCAGAAATTAAAAAGTCCACAGGCCAAGAAATAAAGCACAGGCCCTCAAGGGAGTGCAGCAAGTTTGTTTCTGGAATGGGACATGTTTATGCTTCTTTTGAGGGAATGGGAAGCCCAGGAAAATTAGCCACCCCGGAGGCCACTGGCCCCTCTTTCAGGCTTGGGCCCAGTCTTTCTTTTAAGTATGTAATTTAAACATTCTCTGGATTTTCTCACCCCGTTCTTTACCTTAAGATCCTATTTTTGCTTTCCTGAATAAGCCAGTTTATAGAGTTCAGCGTTCTGGAGAATTTCGGGTGGGAGAAGTCTGGAAGGAAAGGGGCCACAGTGGAACCAAGGGAGGCTGATAGGGGTTACCTAGGGTCACTTCCACCAAACCCAAAAGTTATAGTCTTCTTACAAGTAAAGTGTTAGTTGTGATTTCCTGTCTCTTTCCTGCCTAGCTTTTATTTCTTCTGTCTAACCTGGCTAGGACCCTCTCAGCCACACGTGGACCTCTTGTCTCTTTGCTCTCTGCCAACATTAAATGTTTCTCTTTGACAATGAATTTCTGACAAAATGTGTTTCCCATGAACCCCTGTAAGTTGTAAATCCTGTGCTGAATGGGTGTCTCCCAGCTGGGCACAGGGACTGTCCTGTGTCCTACACACTAGGACCAGGAAGGAGTCCTGTGAGAGTGGCTGGTGTTCTCCCCAGACACAACCTGTAAGGACGAGGCATGCACTGTGGGAGGCAGAGGGCTGGCTCTGCCATGTTTCCAGTCACGCACCCATCAACATCCTCTGTGCAGGGAATCCATGCGAGGAGTGGTGTCCTTTAGCTTCCCTGCAGTCTCTGTAACCCCTCAAGCTGCCCCCCATAGCACTGCAACCAGACAGATTGGGGGGCTTGCTACGTGAAGGGAGCCCCAAAACAAGTCCCTAATCCTCCTTTCCACCAGATGGCCACCCCTAAACCCTGCCTGTGTGGAATTCGGATCGATGCCTGCACGGAGGATTACGCTTATCCCAAGCCAAAGGTGGCTTCTCTCTACATTGCTGCAAAGCTGGCGGATAAACCTGCAAGGGGACCAGATCCCTGCCAGACATCTGGGCGGTAGTGTGCCTGCTGTCTTTGGAAACCCAGAGTCAGCCAGCCTCAGAAGCTTATGGTGGCTGGGGGGATGGGGGTGGTGCAGGGCTGTGGGCCTAGTGCTCCTGGAGGCTGAGGCAGGAGCTTTGCAAATTAAAGCCCAGTCCAGGAATTTAGCAATTTAGCAAGACCCTGTCTCAGAACAAAAAATTTAAAAGCAGCCTGGGACATAACTCAGTGCGAAAGATGTGAAATCAACTCCCAGTACAAGGAAACAAGCTGAGCAGTGGTCCCCAGCACAGGTGACAATCTAAATGCCACTACCTGCAGGTGGCTTGCAAAAGCGGAGCCATGCCTGAGGGCACAATGGTCACAGTCCCCAATGCCCCCCAGGACCCCAGTCCCCACTGGGCCACATCGATCACTCCTTGACTATTCCCCCTTCCCTTCTTTCTCTCTGCTCAAGGGCCTCAGGAAGGGGGAGGTACATGACAATGTCCCTGGGTGGCAGCCAGAGTGAGCCACTTGGTTTTGACCTCTGGCTCCAGGGAAGACCAGGCTAAAGACTAGTGGATGCGGAAGCCCATGGCACACACTGCAGTGTTTGCGGGCCTCTGCTCATCCCTAAGTGCTTCCTCACACCCTGGTCACCTCCAGTCCCACCCACACACCCTGACATGCAGGACCTGTGTTTCAGCCCAGAAGGTGCATTGGGCCACATAGGGGAAAATGGCCCACACTGGTATGCGAAGAGCTGGCCTTGTTTTCCTCCTTGAAAACACAAGCGTAGCCTCTGCGTTGGGCCCAGCTCGATCCAGGGGCTTAGCAAACTGCTATGGAATCTGTACCGCCATCTTCTGCATCTCTTTGCTCATCTTTTCCTTCATTGCTGATGCCACTCGCAGCCCGGCTTTCTCTACATGGGAACTCAAGGCCCACAAGAGTCCGCAGAGCCCACACCAGGTGAGACGGCTTCCCTGTCCTGCTCCCTCACAAAACCCCATCATCTCGTTGTCCAGGGTGGTGCTGGTCGGGACTCCACGGCCAGAGCCATGGTGCTGGCTCCTCAGCCATTTCCCACCGTGACAAGTGCTTTGGACAGGGCTGGTGGGGTGGGAGCGGAGCAGCCCCTGGGGAGGGGTGGCTTCCTGCTGCCTGTGCTTCTCCCCTCTGTGCCTCAACTGCCCTTCTTGGGAGTAGATTATGTACACGAGCTGTCATTCATCACTGAGCTATTCTGTGGTAATAAAATATTGTAAGAAAGGCAAATATACATGGCCAGGGGGTTGGCCAGCAAGCTTTGGCTCATCCATGTGACAAGGTCATTAAAGAAGTAAAGAATGACGATGGTCAGTTTGATCGTAGGGCGCCTGATATGTGTGACTCATCATCCTGAGATCTCTGCAGGGGTGCATGTGGATGGCATTAATGTTCAAATCCGGGGCAGGTAAAGCAGAGCGCCTTCTGTGTGGGAAGGTTTCCCCCAGTCAGCTGAACCCCTCCCCCCCACACCCTGCTGAGAGTAGGATAGAATCCCTCCTGCCCGACCCTGCCTTGGAGCTGACCCCGGCCTTTTCCTGCCTTGGAACTCAAACTCAGCACCAGCTCTTTCTGCTTCTCAAGGTGCTGCTTTTGGGCCAGATCTGCCCAGGCTGAGGCTTAGCCGATTCTGCAGCCCCATCAGCCATGTCGTAGCAGAATCCCCCACTGTCTGCCCATGTCCCATGGAATCTGCTTTTCCCGGAAGCACGGCAGAAGTCTCTGTGCCCAGTGCTTTGGAATGAGGTGGAGACACTCCACAGAGACCAGCGGGAGAAGGGTGTGCGAGCCGAGCGCTCTAACCGGGACACTGGGTAGACCAGCTCCTGCACATCCACACATTTTTCTAAATGGAAGGGTAAATAAGAGAAACACAGTCACCGCAGGAAAGGGGTAGAAAGAAAGCAGAGTCACAGGGAGAAGCTGCCCTTCTTTTGCTGAGCCTTGTTTTATAAAATGACTTTGGAATCTCATAAATACTTTTAAATCCTTGTAAAAAGTAATCTGAACTAGTTCTATAATTTTCTATATTAAAATTAGGAAACCTGGCCTGGAAAACACGTGTGGGTCACCTCCAATGGGAAGTCACGTGGGAGCAAGAAAGTTTGCATTTTCTAGGAAAACCTGATGCCCCAAGAGAGGGACAGAACCTTTGACACCAGGACTGTGCAAGAAAAGCGCAGCTCTGCTGAGGCTGAGTCCCTTCTGCTGGTCTCCAGGATGCACTTCGTGTGACTTCCTGACTGACACAATGAATGTGTCAATTAACAGGCCCACCTGGAGGTGGCTCAGTGCGGACAGTGGGGAATCACTCTGATTGGTTCAAATCTATGCTAGAGATGGAAAATATTGCAGGGGGTGGGGGTGGGTGGGGGAGGCTGGCTAAGCTGTAGCCTGAACTAGCTTGTGGTATGGGAAAAATTTGAAGGCAGAAAAGCATACGCATCCAGAAGCATTTGGTTGAGGTCTGAGATAGAACCTGTGGGTCAGAACATGGAATTGTCAAAACCCACCCTTCATTTCTGGAGCAGAGTGAGCCACGCTGCTGGCTTCATGCTGCATCTTGGAGTCCCTGGGCCATTCTAAGCTCTTCCCTCAGTTAACTGGCTTTGCATCCAGCTGTTCAAGCCCATTGTATACTTCTAAATCCTGGGGTTGCAAGGGATTAACCTAATGTGTGCAGGAATCCATCGTTCTGTGTAACTAAGTATTTTGCAAGATGTGACTAACGTACCCGAGGCACCAAGCAGAGGGCCCGTGTGGTGGGGCACGCTGGGTGGGAGGCAGTGGCACGTGCACGCGGGGCATCCCATCCTGCTCATCCACAGCAGAACATGGCAGGAGCAGTCGCAGTCTTCATGGGCATGCAGAGCCCTAGGACACAGCACGCAGCCCTTACGGACCCTCTGACATGGCTTCCAGTCACTATGCACCAAGAAGAACAGGTCAGACTTGCTAGGGTACTGCTAGTGGGGAGGTCACCTGTGTGTCCTGCAGCTGTCTGGTGCTCCCTGCACAGGCAAACGTTACCCCTGGAAGTCAAGCAAGAGCTAAGGGGAGTCTTTGCTGACCAGGCTGAACCCAGAACTGGACCAGCAGTGCCTTTCATGGAAACCTTGAGGAGAGACTGTCAGGGGACCCTGTCCACCAGGTGCTCCACTCCCTCACTCTTAGATGGGACCCCGCGAGCGACATCCCCAGAAAGTGTTGACCCTGTCCCTCTTCTCCCTCCTCCCTAAGTGCTGGCATTGCCTTCTTCTCCTGAATCACATCCCCTCCTCCCCATGGGGCCTCTCTGCATAAATTGCTTACACTCAGATTCTTTTTAGCTGCTTGGAGCGCAGATGAAAAGAGCCCAGGAGAATCACAAAGCCCTGAGTCCAGCAGCTCATGGGAGAGGGAATCCATTCTGGTTACTCCCCTTCTTGCTGGGAAAAAATATCCAACACCCACAGGTTAGGTAAGGAAGGAGGGTTTTATTTTGGCTGTTTCAGCCCATGGTTGGCTGCTCCAGGGCAGAAAGGCATGGCAGAGGGGCCTGGTGGAGGAGAGCTGCTCACAGCATGGGAAAGAGGAGAGAGAAAAGGGAAGAGCCAGGGAAGGAGAAATAAACTTCCAGGTCACATCCACTGCTCCCACCTGGTCCAACCAGGGCCCACGCCCTAATAGCAAGTCAGCTATAGCATCCCCACAACCCAGTCACCTTCTAAAGGCCCCGCCTATGATCTAGGGAGGATTTAGGGGGGCATTTAGATGGAAACCATAACAGAATGACGATGTATGGCTTTGAGTCAGAAGCTTAGGTCTGCAGCAGCATGTGATAGTTCAAGAACCCCTAGAGCACTGTGGAGGCACTGCTAGGGACACCCACAGGGTGCTTCTGGAGGCTGCTGCAGGAGCCAGCTGGGTGAGGGAGATCCATCCCAAGGTGGGCAGGCACCATGCAACCTCTCACTCTGTCTTTCTTACCTCGAATGGACAAATACCCTTCTTCTCCCTCTGCCCCTGACATCAGCACTTCAAACTGCAAGAATAACACCAGTGGCCCTGGTCACAGGCCCTGGATCTCAGGCCTTGTGCGGAGAGTCATGCCCACACTGTCCCTGCCCTTATCAGAGGCTCAGGTTTGGACAGGGCCACACTTTAGCCCCAGCCTTGGACTGGTGGAGGATCTAAAGTGGGACTCCTCATCCTCATAAGTAGGGGTGACAGCTCCCCTTGTAACCCCCTCTCCTTGATGTCTACCTTCCTTGTCTCTGCTCTCTGGAGAGCTGGCTTCACAAGGACTCGAACTGGAACTGTGAAGAAGAGAAAACAGCCATGGGGAGCCAATTCCTGTGCAGACAGAGGCCCAGTGTCTGTAAGACTGCCTGTAGGACCAAGACGGCATCCTCATGGAGGTCGGCCTCCACAGCTCCTCGTCAGGCCCTGACCTCAGCACTGATGGGGCCATCCCAAGGTCATCTTCCAGGTCAAGGCCAAGGAGGCAATCAATCCTTCCAGATCCGACCCAGAACTGTGTGTGGTCACTGGATACCAGGGCTTCCCAAGCACCACACAGGGTTTTCCTCATATTAAGGTTTCCCAAGTGCTGGGCGAGATCGTTTTCTCTAAAATTCAGAGTTTTTAGGGAAGCTCTAGGAAACTGGCTCCAGCTTTCCTCACCCCATTGTGTCCCAGGCCCCAGATAAACAGTTGCTTGGCCCTGGAGTCGCTTTGATCACTAGGCCTCTCCTCCTCTGTCCTCACCCTCCCTCCCGAGCCCTGTGAGGCCGGACTCTGCTGGGGTAATCTGTGCACCCGCCTGCACACAGACGCTTGGCTGGACTCAGAAATGCCTGCATTATTCCAGACCACCCAGCTGATATTTTATTTTCAATATGAATGCCCAGGCCATACAATGGCCTCCTTGTACAGCACCCCCAGGCTGTGGCAAAGCCTGGCCATAATCTCCTGGTCATAAAGGGCCTGCAGGGCGCAGGTTATCCTTACCACTTTTGTGAGCACTTGCCAAAGCCTTTGGGAAGCTGGTTCAGTCTGCAGCACTGTCCTTAGCCGCTGCCTCTCCAGAGCCGTTCGTGAGGATTTCCATGCACGCAACACACACAGGTGGCCACCACCCGTGCCAGTGCATCCACTCACGGAGACTGACCCAGGGGGCTCATCTGGACACTGTGACCCCCTTTCCCTCCCTCCCAGGCTCCCTTCTCACTCCCTCCGCCTCTGGCCCTTGAAAGGAGTTTGTGCTCTGCTGCACCTTTAGAAAGCCAGGCAGGCTCAGGAAGATAAAGCCCTGAGCCAAAGAAAACCCTGCAGCATGAGCCACAAGGCCTTGGCCTCTGCCTACTGGGAAGCAAGAGAAGATGCGCAGGCTGTGAACAGTAGAACTCCACCCTGGCTGTTCATTTTGCCACTGCTAAAGATGCCACTCTATTGCCTCTGGAGTGTTGCTGACAGTTCTCAGTTTTAGGGACCGAGAAAGAAGTGGTTTTGAAGCATGGTAGGCACTTTGATTTTTAGTAGCGGGTGGAACAAGACTGGCAGTGTCACATGGAAACTTGCCAGCAAGCAATGTGAGGTCAAGATATGCATTTAACAAGATCCCCAGGTGGCCAGAGTCTGAGAAATCTCCTCAGCAAACCCATTACATACTTCAGAGAGAGACAGAAAGAGACAGAGAAACAGACAAAGGCAGAGAGAGACAGAGACAGAGACAGAAACAGAGACAGAAACAGAGATAGAGACAGAGACATAGAGACAAAGACAGAGACAAAACAGGCTACTTGGTACCCACTACCTTGAAAATGGATTAAGGCTGTGTCCCAGGATCTGGGCAGATTCCAGCATTCCTGGATTTCCCAAGAGAGCTGGGGGCCTCATGGGAACTTCTCTGCAGGAGGGCATCGGGCAGGGTGCAGAGGGAGGTTGAAGCATGAGGTTTAGTGTGTCTCTTGGCACAGGGCACAGGGGGCACAGGGAAAGGTTCCAGTCCGTCACCTCACTGGGAGCCACCCAGGGCCACCAGCTCATGGGTCCCTGCAGGCGACAGCTTCATCAGTCCTCATGAACCTTGATCACAGGTTATGAAAACACTGTTATTTAGGATGTTTCCCGTTGGTAAAAGTATTTTGGTTCCTTCTGTTTTTAGACCTGTTTTTCCATGACACATAAGCGCACTTGGGCTACAGCCCCTCTGGTCTTATTGCTCCCAGGGTTAGCTGTTCTGGGCTGCTGTGTGGCCCTCCCCAACTCTGGAACAGGAGTTCTCTGCTGGCGATACCTCACCCTTGGGGGCCATCTGTGAATGCTGAGGACATTGAACCTTCACCCATGGGGCAAAGAGTTGGCCTGGGGGCAGAAGCTGGGGGGACTGGCACATGACTGCCATCTCCCCAGCAGCCACAACCTGAAGTATTGAGGGGAGAAATCCTACCCACCTCACTCTACAGCCAACCCAAGGCTCCTTCCCCATGGGGCTCCTCCACCCACCCTGCTCAGTGTGACCCTGAAACCCCGTGTCTATGTTCCCAGGCAGACATGGGGCTCAATCACCCTTCTACATTCCCTTTACATCTATTCTTAACATTGTTCTGTGCTTCTCACAGATTTTAGAGCAAATTGTTTGTGTTTTACAACCACCTAGAGGACTCCTATTGAGTACTGTTATGACAGAGAAGGAAACTGAGGTGCAAAATCAAATTCCTTGCCTGAGGTGAGGGAAGCCAGGATTTGCACCCTCACCTTGTCCTGGATAAGCCCTGAGGAAGGTCATAGTCAGAGTGAATGGATCTGTGCCGCCAGCCAGTGTATCCCCAGCGCCAGCCTGAGTCCTGGATTCAGGATGCTGAGGTTTAGGAAATTCCCCTGGATTTCCCATCCCTTTCCTACCATCAGACTGGCTTCCTCAGCTTCAAGAAGAGCTCCAGGTACAGTTCGGATGGTGAAGTTGCCCTTGACCTTGTGCAGGGCCCAGGCCCACAGGTGGGGCCCAGCAGCCCCCATTGCAGCCGAAGCCGCACAGCATCAGGGTGGAGAACAAGCCAGAGCTGTGAAGGATCACCCTGGACAACTCTCAAAGAAGATTCATTGTCTCAATTTTGGCTGAGCCTGATGCTTTTTCCACATAGTGACATGTACAGAGAGGGCTAGGACTTTCCCTTTTCCTTTCAATTAGCTTTAAGCAATGCATATCAGTCCAGCTAAGCTACATGGTCTTTGAAGATGACAGGCGAGTTTCCCCAGACCCCCACCTGTTGTGCACTTGTGTGAGCCAGGACAAGCCTGGGTGAACCCCCAATGCTCTATGCTGTTACTAGGATGCAGCCCTTAGACAGAGGTTATGGCTTCCAGGGGATTGAAAGATTACATCTTAGAGCTGAAGCACCAACCCCAAGACATTAGATACTACCTCAGTAATCATGCAGATAACTCTTTCTGCAGATCCGTCTCTCAGTGTGTTGCCGAGGTGATTTCAGGCCTCCTACCTAGCCTGGCCCATGGCACTCACCTACTTCCCCCCCACTCCCCAGTCGCTCATCCTCAAGCCACCGCCTTCTTCACAAATGAATAAAATCTGATTTGGGCCCTGGGTCAAGGCCTTTGTTCTGGGTAGCTATCATCAAGGCTGGACTTAGGACCCCTTGGCTCCCTGTAAGTACAAATACGCCTTAGTGTCTTTGTTCTCACTGTGGGTAGCATTAGATGTGGTAGATTGGAATCAACTCACTCAAATTCCAATAACTTTTCCATGACATTACAAATATATTCCTGGGCATGGCAAGGACTCTATACAGAGTGCTTCCTGGGCTCTCTATACAAAGTCACCTGCAGGAAAAGAGATGCACCTTGAGACTGCAATGTGGAATGACACAAATCATACACACAGCTTAAATATGCATGGTTTATCTTACATGAGAGACCCAAAGTATAAATAAACTAAAGAGCAAAATAAAAGATAGTGAATAGGAAGTGAGGAATCAGATCTTTGGCAAATGGGTAAAGGACTGAGAGCTGGAGGGAGGGGAGACAGCCCAGAAGGGAACAGATCAAATGAAATTAAGCTGTGTGTTATGCGCATGATAGTTACTAGTGGCCAAGTGTCACTTGTAGGACTGAGCTACTGCTATTTCCTTGATATCCACCCTGTAGATCTGGACAGAATCATGACCCATAGGGTGCAGAAGAAGTCCATTTGTTAGAGTATACTGCTGGAAATATTTTTGGTGCTTTATATAAAAGAATAATTGAAAGACTGCTGTTTCTTATACTACTCATTCATGGATTCCATCATTTTTGTATTCTCCTCTATTTTTTTCTCTGTGTCTTGTTTAGGAGCATTTAATACTTCTTTCATTATAGTTATCACTTCTTTTTTTTGCTTCAGAAGTTATTTCTGATCTGGTTTCCTATATACCTTTCTGCAGTTGTTTCTTTACTTTGGATATTACTATCTCAGAGATTTCAGGTGTAGGATTCCCAATTTCTTCTATGCTGTTGTCTCCTGTATTTGTTCTGGGTGGGTTTAGGGCCTAAGAGTGCATTTTGCTCCTTCTCTTTGTCATTTTGTATAGGTCTGTCTTCTGAACTTTAGTGTAGAGCTTTGGTAGAATTCTTACCTTAGCACCAGATCTGGATCTACCAAGTTCAAACTCATGCAGGTGGGTGCGGCTTGGGTCTAGCTGCTGTGCTCCACTTCTTCCTGCTACAGCCCTTGGAGATGAACCTATTGGGCCACTCTGGCAAGATGTTCTGCTCCTGGATCAGCTGGGTGGGTCTTGCCTCTGTATAGCACTTTGTAGAGTTTCTGCAAGGAGTTCTGCCACAGAGTTCCACACAGGACACACCAGGCATGGGCTCTGGGTTGAATGAGGATCCAGCGGCCCCAGGTCATCTTACTCACATACTGGGCCTGGGCTCTGGGTCGAATGAGAGCCAGGCAGGCCTGGGCCATCTCACTCACATGCTAGGCCTGGGCTCTTCCTTCAAAATATATTTTTTTAAAGTTAAAAAAAAGCAAAAGGGACAAGAATAAAAATTTAAGGTTTCTGGAAAGCAAGTGGTAATATGCAACCATATGTCCAATCTTACATAACTATGTCTGTTAATCTGAGGAACAGATTTGACAATAGAAATAGATAATATATCAACCACTGTTAATCAGCTATTCTTGTTTTGAAAATCCATAACATATATATTGTTGTCTGTTACCCTGTTTCTGTCATTGTTTCCGATTTTTGTTCTTGTTTTTGTCTTTTGCTTTTCAAAATGAAATAATAAAATTAAATTTAACAAATAAAAATGGTTCTATATTTCATTTTTTCATTCTATTAAAAATTTTAAAAAATAAAAAGCTGAGTATATAGCTCAGTGAGATGGCCCTGGATTCAATTCCTCCTTAAAAACAAAACAAAACAAAAAACAAACAGGTAAATCACAAGTTATTCTCAAAGTGCTTTATCCCAGAGATAGCATGCAGAAATAAATTTATAGATTTATTTTCTTTCATTTAGTATATCCTCCCTTAGATCTCTAAAGAGAAGATTCTAGAAAGAAGCGTTAGGGTTCACTTCTGAGGCTCTTGGGGGTGCAGTAGACTGGTCAAAGCCTTCCTACCACAAACTGAAGCTCAGTCATTTCCTGCAGCTAATCTGACTGTTGTTAATAATAAAACCAGGTACTTGCCTTCACATTATTGCTCTTGGAAACCGAGTTTTATCCCTGTGGACAGTTTGGGTTAGGTTAGCTAAAAATTGTCAAACTGCTATCAGGTATTCCATCAGTACATGCAATATATAACTCAGTGTTCCTTTTCTTTTGCTTATTTGGTTTGCTTTTTAGTTTGAGAACAGTTTTAGCCTTATGGAAAAAGTGAGTACATAGTATGAGCTCCCATGTAGCCTCCTGCCCAGAGCACTGTGTCACTGGCGTCTCACATGAACACAGTCCCACAGCTACAACCAAAGCCAGCACTGATACTTGGCATTTGAACGCAGTCTGTAGTGGATTCATAGTTTTTTCATTTTTAACCTACTGCTTTCTCTGTCCCAGGATTCCCTCCAGAGCTCTGTATTACATGGTGTCTCTTTGTGACCCTCCTGATTCTCAGAGCTGTTCAGATTTGCCTCTTTTTTGGTGCCTGTCACCACCCTGACCGTAGGTTTTTCTCAGTATAGGGAGCTATCTGGTGTTTTCCTCATGACTAGAAGAGCTGGGGAGGAGGACACAGAGACAAAGCAGACAAACTGTCTGCCCTTTTCTGTAGGGTGCCTGTGGCAGACAGGATGGCAGCTGCCGAAATTGACCTCAATCACCTGTATTTATTGTGTGTTTGATTTATAAATCTGAAGCAATGTTGCCATGCCCAGCTCCCCGCCCAGCTGCAGCAATTGGGCACTGTGAGTAGAAAAAACACTTTCACTTGCACTCCAGTGCTTAAACATGTTGTTGTCCAGTATCTGGAGATTTAGATGGTATAAGTTGTCATGCCAGGTGGCACAGGTAGGGCAAATGACAGTTCCCACGTGCTTGAATTCCCTTCCTGTACAATACGATTACAACACTGCTGTCTAAACCCTAAAGTTTTTGATGGGGCTTAAGTGAGTTTGATTTGTACAAGACCCTAAGAATGCATAGAAAATGCTTCCCAAATGCACCTGCTATTACCACCACATCTCTGTGAGACAACGCTGTGGCATGCCTGACATTTTTATGCATTGCTCTGGAATCTACAGACAGTGAGACCAGCAAAGAGGCTGTTGTAGAAGTCTGGTTGAAGAACGGGCATAATGGACGGGGGATACCAGTGATATGATGAAGTATGTGGCAGGGGAAGAAGAGACAAGGGTAACACCTATACTTGTCTTGAACAACCAGGCACCAGGAGAAGGCTGGAGAAGTAGGGGATTTGGTTTATGTTATGGTTGATATACTGGTCAACTTGAGAAGTCTTGAAGTTTAAGGAAGTGTTATGTTTTGTGTCTAGTTGCCCCCCAAGTCTTACGCAGTCATAGGATAGCCTTCTAGAGTTTGTGATTAACACATGATCTCCTGGGGTTGTGGTGTGAGTGCTACACCTGGAATAGGGCAGATAGCCTGAATGTAATTTAAGGGAGATAGATTTGTTCTCTGTAGCCCTTGTTGCCACTGCTCCTAGCCTTTTGCTCTTTTGCTCTCTACCCCCGCCATGAACGGCTGCTCTCTGCCAGGTGCCACTCTGCCTTGGAGCTAGTTGAAATAAGCCTTTTGTTCCTTCATTTTGAGTGTTGGGTATTTGTCCCAGCAATGAGAGAAGAGTAACCAAGACAGGAAGTAACTCAGAAGTTCTACATCTTGAGGTGTGGGCTCTAGGATGTTCACTGTGTCAATTTGGGATATAGCTCAGTGGCACAGCACTGGCCTGGCAAGCTCAAGATCCTGAGTTTGATTTCCAGGTTAAAAAAAAAAAAGGTTTAGTTAAGTGAATCAACAGGGAGCCAGAGACCTTAGTGTAGCCTGTCTACAATGTAAGAGCAGAAAAGAGGCTTGTCCCTTTCTCTCTTGCTGCTTTGGCTGTCTTCTGCCACCTTGAACTGTGGCCCCTGGGCCATGTCACTCTGTCTTGGAGCAAGCTGATTATGGACTGAAACCTCTGCAAACTGTGAGCTAAGACAGTTTGGTAATCTTGAAACCTAGCTTAAGACAGGGACTTGGACATGGGAAGTTTCTTTGGAAAAGGATCCCAGGAAACTGACTTCAGAGCCACAGGCAGCAGGACTAGGGATACCGTTTTCCACACCGGTTACATCTGAGAGTGTTTCTTCCCAACATCTGTTCCTTCCAAGTATTTTACGAAGTGATACAAATGAGGTGGTTCACACAGGGTCTGCAGGGAGAAAGCCCAGCAGCTGGTAGCTGCTGCTGTTGCTGCTATGAAAGAGATTTTGCCAGAATCATTATAAGAAAAAAAAATCTTCATTAGAAGGCAAAGTCCCATCTCTCACTCCTTCCAAATTACTTTGAGGTGCAGAATTTTGAGGTTGAAAACCAAAAATAGGCCTAAAGCATGATTATCTCCATGGGTACAGAATCAATATTATAAAAGAAGCCACATTTCATCTTAACTCAGTCTTCTCACTTCCAAAGTCAGCATTCAGTCATTATAGCTTTAGAATCTCCCACTCCTTTCAAGAACTAAACTATGGGATAATATTTTGGCAAAACTGTAAGTCACACCACTATTCTTCAATTAGGCTGCAACCTCAGATCACCTCTCTCTCATTTTTAGTTTTTCCTCTATGGCTTTAAGTCAAGAGTCACTCAG
>PVKN010021372.1:0-15559 GCA_004027915.1 Capromys pilorides
CCGGGAGTGGGGAGAGCGCAGTTTCTCACTAGCTTCTTTACACGCGCTCCTGGCAGCAGGAGCACGGCTTCATTAGGTCCTCGTGGCCCCCAAGGCCCAGCTCCCACCTCTCACCGGGGCGCCTTAGAGGCTGTACCAAGCTGCAGCAAGTTTCTGCAAGCAGAAGGCTGGGTCCCCTGACTCTGCCATGCCAAGGGCTGAGGGAGCCCCAGCAGTTCTCTCTTAGGGAGGATGTCTGCTTGATCTTTTTTTTTTTTTTTCATGGTGTCAGGCAGGACTAGTACAGAGTGTAGCCATCTGGGAGTCCTGGAGCCTCCTCTGCTCCCTTGTCTTCTCTTGCGGAGCCTCAGGCTCCTGGGTGGTAGGACAGGACAATGTTCTACCTCCTGGTCATGCCGAACTTGGATTCTAACCTGTAGGGACACCACCTATGAGTCCAAACCTACCTGCTCTCCCTCCCCCCCACTGGCTGCGTGTTAAGGCAGCCATTGTGAAGGGCTCCATTGCTTTACCATTATCTTTCCACGTGGTTTCCCTCCATGCCAAAGAATGAAGCCAGCCAGCCTCCAGAATTCCCGAGTAAGCCAGGGTTACCTTGGAGCCCTCCCTTTCCTGACCTGAGGCAGTGAATGACCTTTGCGTGTGCTAAGGGTACTGTTCGGCACCGCAGGTTCACATATGGCCCGAAGATTAAGATAAATACCATCCAGTTTCTTCATCTTGCCACATTTCCAGTGCTCAACAGCCATGGCTACAGCTTGGAGGGCACAGTATAGAATAATTCCACTGTAACAGAAAAGTCAGCTAGATACGAGTGCTGCTCCAGAGATGGCTTCGTTAGGCTGATCTCATGGCTTATTCTTTTTCTTCTCTGCTGCTCCGTAGCCAGCTACTCCTGTATGAGACTTGCAGAAGGCAGGGCACCGAGGTGAATTTAGCCCAGAGCTTGGCATGAAGATCCTGTGATTTTGCCAGGGTCTCATTTAGCCCAGCTATTTGGAGAGGTTCTCCAAGCCCTAAGCAGAGTGCCCCTGGTGATTTATTCTTGAGACAAAGTCTTGATAATATAATTCAGGGTAGCCTTCAAATTACTTATGTGGCTACACTGGCCTCAAGTTCACCAAGATCCTCCTGTCTCAGCCTACTGAGTGGGATTACAGATGTGTGCCACCAGACCCAACTTGGCCATAGAGCAGCTAACAAGATGATTTAAAAGTCAGCGTAGATGGAGTGTCAGGCACAACTCTTTGGACCAGAGTCATTTTTGCTGTGCTGCAGAGTTTGCATTCCTTTATGAGTTTGGTCACGTACATCTATCTAAAGTTTCCAGACCCTGAACTCAAATGGAAACCACAATCCTCCTTGACTGGTCTCAGGGAACATCTCTAGTCATCCAAGCTCGAGGGAACAGTGGCTGTGTTTTGGAGATGGTAATATCTGGAACAATTAGAAGTGTCCCAGCAGAGAGGTGGTGTGGCATTCTTGTTACCTCAAAGGGCCTGTTGCCTTCCTGTCCTGTGAAATAGAGTTGATCACCATAGCTAACTCTTAGGCTTCTAGAGAGTGAGACGGCATCAACACAGCCTACCAGGCAGTGGAGTTAGTGAGGGTGGTCCCCATTACTAACTTGGCCCTTCCTGCCTGCAGGCTATGAACAGCAGCAGGAGCAGGAGAAGCTGGAGCGTGAGATGGCCCTGCTACGTGGTGCTATCGAGGACCAGCGGCGACGGGCTGAGCTGCTGGAGCAGGCTCTGGGCAATGCACAGGGCCGTGCAGCACGAGCAGAGGAGGAGCTGCGCAAGAAACAGGCCTACGTGGAGAAGGTGGAGCGGCTGCAGCAAGCACTTGGGCAGCTGCAGGCTGCTTGTGAGAAGCGGGAGCAGCTGGAGCTACGTCTTCGGACACGCCTGGAGCAGGAACTAAAGGCCCTGCGTGCACAGCAGGTGAGCTGGGCAGGCCTGTGAGGAAGGCAGAGCTGGAGAAGCATCAGAGGGCCCGTGGAGCCCCCGCTGAGACCTAGGCTCAGCACCCCCTGCCCTGGGGAAGACAGTGCAAATGATCTGTGTCCCACTTTTGCTGCATGCTTCTGTTTACCCACTTGTCACAGCAAAGACTGTACCACTTGGCCTGGGAGTCACCTGTCCTCAGCAATAGCACAGCTTGGCATCCTTGATACTTAGAGAAAATAGGCTGCTATTAGCTTCCCTGTAGATGACAGGCCACCTCTCTAAATACCCAAGATAGGAAGTTGGTCCTGAGTCTCTCTTCCCTTAGGCTTCTGTGAAAGCATCTTTCAGTATTTACAAACCAGGTAGTTCTGTCTCTGTCTACTTCCATCCTTACCCTTCTTGCAGAGGTAATTGTCAGTAGCACTCCTGTTCTAGTCCAGAGAATTTATTATATGGTCTCCTGTGTCCATGAGGATCCATAGCCATCACACCCCAACGTCCATCTTGACATGATGCTCCTTGTTCTGCAGAGACAGGCGGGCACCCCCGGAGGTTGCAGCAGCAATGGGGGGTCCCCAGAGCTCAGTGCCCTGCGACTATCAGAACAACTTCGGGAGAAGGAGGAGCAGATCTTGGCCCTAGAGGCTGACATGACCAAGTGGGAGCAGAAGTATCTGGAAGAGCGTGCCATGAGACAGTTCGCCATGGACGCAGCCGCCACAGCAGCTGCTCAGCGTGACACCACTCTCATCCGACACTCGCCCCAGCCCTCGCCCAGCAGCAGCTTCAATGAGGGACTACTCACCAGCGGGCACAGGCAGCAGGAGATGGAAAGCAGGTTCGGCATTGCACCTAAGACACAGTGTCATCCTTGATCCGTGGTAAACAGGTCCCCACTGAGCTCAGCAATCCCTCTGCTTCTGAGGTGACCCTGCATGTTGGGCATTCCAAGAATTACAAGCACAGATGCTGGCTCTGCAAATAATAGGGCCTCCAGGCTCTGTACCCCATCCCCAGTGTAACCTTTCAGGAGGAGAGTCATATCCCTGCTCTCTGTCATCAGTAAGTTTATAGCCCACCCTGTCTGACTTGCTCAGGCAATGTGAGAAGGCCCCAGTGCCTCCTGTGCTCTGGCTCTGAGAGCATCAGCTCCACTCCAGGTCTGCACTGCACGGGCAAGGAGGTCACCCCTGGCATTAGGGAGGGCTGGCAACTTGCCCAAGGTGGGGAAGTGGAGGCATTGGCTCAAGGTCTGACCATGTGGACACCGTCTCCTTCCTCAGGCTAAAGGTGCTCCATGCTCAGATCCTGGAGAAGGACGCAGTGATCAAGGTCCTTCAGCAGCGCTCCAGGAAGGACCCTGGCAAGGCTGCCCAGGGCTCCCTGCGACCGGCCAAGTCAGTGCCATCCATCTTCCCAGCTACAGCGGCAGGGACCCATGGCTGGCAAGGACTCTCATCAAGTGAGCCCCAAGCAGATGCTCCTGCCCGGCTGACGATGGGTAAGAAGAGGCTGGTAGTTTGGAGAGACAGCAGTTGCTCTTGGACAGAAGCTCAGGTTACCAGACCCTTCCTCCCAAAACCACGGAGCGTAGGAGCCAGAACTTTCTGACTCCTTGGCAGACCAACTTTTGCTTGGGCTCAGTGGCCCTACAGCTGATGACGGCAGCCCAGCTCCATGCGTTCCATCACCATAGGCCCCAGCCACCTTAACCCCCCAAGTCAAAATGGAGCTTTCTGTACAGATACTTACACCTCCTATGCAGGCCCTCTCTACTCTTCCTCCTAAACAGATACCACAAACATTCTGGGTTTCATCGACATAGAAATGTTCCACTGCTCGACACACTTGGAAACTAATCCAACTCCATAGTTACTGCCTTTTGAAAACAAGCGTTCCCTGGGCATGGTGTTGAATGTCTGTAGTCCTAGCTACTCAGGAAGCTGAGGCAGGAGTTTAAGGTCAGCCTGGGCAACTCAGCAAAACCCTATCTAAAAGTTTAAAAAAATGGAAGACCAGGATGTAGCTCAGTGCTCCTTGGGTCCACTCTACAGTATGAAGGGCTTGTGGAAGAAGATAGAAGGATTTAGCCTTAACAGAGTTATTTCAGATCAAGAAGAGCCCATTAGATGTAGCTCATTGGGTTACTGTTCACTGGGGTTACATCTTGTAAGCCAAGCATTAACCACCAAAACTTTCTCTCTTCCTACAGACAGGACACCTGTGGAGGAGCCAGTGGCTGCAGCTCCCCTCCCTACCCACTCCAAACATGGAAGTAGAGATGGGAGCACCCAGACTGATGGCCCTGTGGAGAGCCCCTCTGCTTACCTGGCATCAGAGTCCGACAGCCTTCCAGTCTGTAGCAGTGGCCAGAGGGCAGCCTCTCTGGGTGAGCCCCCACTTCCTCCTGGCTTCTGTGCTGGGCTGTCTGAGGGTGTGCTGGGATGTGAGCTGGGACACCAAGGCCCCCTCTCCCCAAACTCTTCCTTAATGAGGAGAGGTGAAGAGAGCTCTGGGTGACCCTCAGTAGGAGCATGAAGTGTGAGGGTTGGAGCATAAACAGATGAGCTAGAAAGGCCTAATCAAGATAGAGTCCAAACTCAGAAGCACGGTGGCCCAGTGAAAGGCACTGTTGCCATCCTTTCCTTACAAGTTTCATCGCCAGTCTGCATCCCTAAGATACTGGAGCTGGTTGAGTCATCCAGATGGCACTCATAGAGTTGGGAGACTGTTTGAAAGGAGCCTGAGAAGGAGAAATTTGAGAAGATGCCCTTTCTTCTTTTGCTCTCCTTTCACATTAGCCTCTGCGTATTTGCCTAGGCCTCATGATCTCAGAAAGCCACAAGCATGAAAAGAATGCTTCAGCTTCCCTCCCTCTGGGGCTTCACTTAAGCCTTCTAACCAGTCCAAAATCACAAACGCATCATCCACGCTAGAGGGTGGTCTGTTTTGAGACTGTGGAGAAGAAACAGGGCTTTGTGCTGCTGCTTCTCCCACAGTGGACCAAACTGTGGGAACCCGGGCAGCCAAGAGGAGGAAAGCTGGTGAAGACCTTTGCTATGAAAATTTATAAAGGGCAAGATTTTAAAAAGAGCAGTTGAGTGACACTCAGGATCCATACCTGTTTTCTTATCTCTCTCTGTAGACTCTATAGCTACATCCAGAGGCCAGGATTTGTCGGATATGGTGGAGATACTGATCTAAAGGAGATGGTTCCTTGGGGACCCTGGATCGTGCCCTCCCCTCTGCCACTCGGCCATTCCAGCAGCCCTCAGCTGCAGCTTCCCTGCTTTCCCCAGCCTTTGACCACCCAGTCCCAGGAGCACAGGAAAGAATGCTACACGGGAGAGGGGAGCTGAAAGAGACCTGCGCCCCAGCAGATTCCACTTAAGCTACATTCCACCCATGTCCACGGAGAATGCGGATTCACTCTTCACCTGCTGCTGGGATAGCAACAGAAAGCCCAGAAGGTCTCTGAGCCCCTTCTGCCCTGCCAGTTGGCATGTAGGCAACAAGGGAGAGGGACAATGTTGGCTTGGGGAGCTGAATCCCAAGGATGGTTGCCCGTAGGCACCAAGTGGGGTCACCAGGCCAGCTGTGGTTTATTCCTCTGGCTAAGTTTGGTTCCAGCGAACTTCATCTGCTCTTTAGTTCCTCACTACCTTCTTGGGAACATAAGACTTGAATCTTTTAGGGATTATGGAGAGAATCTTGAAGTCACAGCTTCACTCCTTGTTTGGAATGGGTTGGGGGCTATTTAAGTGAGCTGGGGGACAGTGTGTGGTTTGTATATAATTCTTTATGGAACAGAAGATGGTGGCATCTTGGTTCAGGTTGGCCTTGGTGGGCTGTGCTCGTTGCCTCTGCTACCATCGTTTCCAAAACTTCTGACAGTCTTCCTAGTTATTCCTCTTTCTCAAATCCTTGGTCTGTGAAGTTGGATGTAAGCTGATTCACAGGATGTTGGTTCTTTGGGTCTGACAAGACCCTGTCTTAAATGCCCGTAGGATCTCCAGCCTTTTGAAACTTCTGTCCCTGGGATGGACTCCTGTCAGTTTGATTATAAACTCTGAGCCAGGTGAAATGAGCCAGCACACACAGCCATCTGCCATGCTCACCCATGCTCATGGGTGGCTCTACCCAGCGCTAGTTCTCTCTGAGGAAACTGGAGAAGTCTTGTTCTCATAAATGTCTTTGTTCCCACCTGGAGGGACTGGGACAAGGAACACTGCTGTTGAAAATTAGTCAGTGAGCTACAAGATGTAACTCAACTTATCCTCTGAGTGGAGTCTCTCACAAAATATCCCCCGTGAGGCTGGCTCCTCAAGCTACCCATCCCCAGTCCTGAAGCTGGGCCAGACCCTTGGAACTGAGGTCAAAGGATCCAACCTGGCAGCCTACAGCAACCGAGACTTTGACTTCTGGTCTTAAAGCCTCCCCGGTTAAACCCCAGGAGCAATTGGTGGGTTTTAGCAATTTTGTCCTTACTGTTTAGTTTTTCTCAAATCTTTGTTGTGTTTTTTTTTCATCACTGTTTTTTAGATTCAATATATGCTTTATTTCCATGGTTCCCTGAATTTCCTTTTTAAACCTTTGCATTTGCTGGACAATTGCATATTTTTTTAATTCCCCCTACCTCTGTTTAAAGCTGAAAAATACATTTGGTTCATGTGCATTGTTTACAAAACAAAAAGAAGAAAAAAAAGGCAAAAAAATATTGTGAAAGGTGAAAAAAAAACAACTTAATATATTTTGGATTAATATTTGGTATTTCTTTTAAAGTATTTTTTTTTTTGTGCTGTGAACGTTTGCTGCCAAAGACCATGATGTGTGTCTATATGTTTAAGTTATCATAAATATTTAAAATGTAAACATGGCTGTTTTGTTATGCCACCCTGTACCAGGATTGCTGCTGCATTCCACCGGGTATAACAGTATTTTAATAAAAAAAAAATTATTGAGAGTGGTGTCTTTGCATGGGTTACACTTAATTGTACTGATTGAAGGAAAGAGGGTGAGATTATGGTTCAGTCTCATCGAGGACCCAACATCGCTGCCCTAGGCACTTGTGAAGCTTCTTTCAGGAAAGGTGGAATGAGGGCATGGCTGCCTTTTCTACTTCTACAGAAGACATTTCTCAAAGATTAGGAGATGAGAAGTATAAATGGACAGGCTTGATAGCTCAGTGGATTAAAGCACTTGTTTAGGCAGATGCATGGCCGGGCTCTATCCATGATGTGCTGAGCTAGCTCCGACCCCAGGGCACACTGAGACAACAATTGAGTGGTGGCATGCACCTGTAATCCCAGGAAAATCACTGAGTTCAATCTGTGTAGTGAGAACCTTTAGACCCTGCACTAGAAAGGTAAAGAGGGGCCTCCCAGTCCCATGAACTTTGGCCCTATGTAGTATGAGAGGATGCCCAAAGAGACCATTATCCTTACCCTGACCCTACCCATCCCCAGCACAAAGACTGCCTCTGAGCTCTAAAGCAACTAGGCACCACGCCTCTTCTGCCTAGACAAGTGTAGAGGACACCAGGTGCGTGGCATGTTCTTGGACACCCGTCTTCTCAGCTGTAGCATCATTAACCTTTTCCTGATGCCCAGGGACCTATACCACTCTGAAAGAGAAAACGATTCTCGGTCTTGCACATCTCCATCAGGGTTCGAGTGGAGAGTCAGAAAGCTGACTGAGGCAGCAGGCAGCCAGACAGGCTATGGGGCAAGTGTTGGCAAATGACCCTTATGGCAAATACACTTAAGGTGAGTACCTGCAGAGCAGCAGCCTGGAGAAGATGTGTCCCGCGATGGTGTACTTGCCCACAGAAAGGGAGGCTAACAAGTGGAAGATTGGCGGCAACTTTGCGGGTGACAGTGGGCCCTACTGAGTAGGGAGTTCAGCCAGCCCCCAAGCCTGCCTCCCGCCAGCTGGGCAGCTCCTGCTGAACCCTGGACTAAGAGGCCAGATGCAGGATGGTTTCTGCAGGCAGCTGCAACCCCTCAAGCTCTTGTTCCTGTTTCCTACTGGTCTTCTGCTAGGACTTGGTATCCACAACAAAACACAGTGACTATGGCAGAGGATTCCAAGAAACAAGGTAAAAGAGGTTCCTGTTGCCCTTTGCCTGGCTCTTGAGCTATGAGGGAGAAGGGCATCACACCCGCAGGAGCAGCAGACTAACGAGCTCCGTCCCAATCTGGCACTTTAGGTCAATGCCTTTCAAATTCTCTGCATCCTGTGCTTTCCAGTAGGCTACTGAGCATTTCGATGTATTTCCTCAACACAGAACAGGATGTGAAGAAACTGACTCCATTGTACCCTACATGTGTACATGTTTGTATATTTGCATGTGCACGTGCCTCATCATGTGTCCCAGAAAAAGATTTTAGAGTACCAATATGTTCTGGTCAAAGTCCCTACAGGGCACAAGGGCTCTTTAGCCGCATGCTACCCACTGGTTCGCCTGAAGAAAATACTGAGCTGGCTGCTTCATGCACTTGGAAATGCAGTCTAACCACGCTCCAGAACTGGTATTGCTACAGACTGGCAGGACTGGACAAGCCCTGGTGGGGGAGGTATTCACCCCAGGTGTCTGGACACCTGTGAAGGGATGGAACCCAAGCCAGAGCCTGAGTGGCTCAGCTGAGCCCTTTGGAGGCCAAGTTCCTCTCTGAGGAAGGGGAAGCAGCCCTAGCCTGCCTGCTCTGCCTTCTCCCAGCACTGCGACCAGGGGGGCTGGGGGTATGCAGGGGCGGGCCATGATCTCTGAGTGGTTGCCCCAGCCTTTTTCCTTTCTCTCACCTCCTGGTTAATTGTTAATTTGTCCCCTGGCTTGCGCAAGTGCCAGGTTCTGAGCTTGTTAAAAATATGCCAAGATAAGGACAGCAAATCTGGGCCAAATCAACTAGAGATAACCAAAGCCACTTCACAATCCCCAAGGACTGGAGCACCTGGTCTCCTAGCACAAGCAGACGCTAGTCCCTGAACATCCCTGGATGTATGGAAGTGAGCTCTCTGGAGGCGGTGTGGGAACCCCAGCCACACACAGTGCCTGCCTAGACTCCCTGTGCCTAGATCCAACACCTGTGGAAAGAGCCGTAGCATCAGAGCTCTCTGCATCCTTTTAAAAATGCAACAGGATTCGCCCGCCATAGGTTCACCCTTCCCAAATGTGTGATTGATTGAGTGGCATTTCATATCACAGCACCCCATTAGGCCAGTGGTTAATGATGGGTCATCACCAAATGCCCTCCAGTGGGTGACAGGACACCATTCTCAGTGGTATCTGACCTAGCACTTTCATACTTGTTGGGCTGTCACTTCCTGGAATGACACTTGGAGCTAACTTTCTGTAGCTGCAGTCTCCTTCCGCCTGCCTCGGGTCCCGTGGCTGTAGTGCACCTCTGCTGGGCTGTAGGGTGCCCCTGCTGGGCTGTTGGGCTGTTCTGAGTTGAGGCCCTCCACTGTCTGGCTCCAGGGTTGCCAGCAAGGGTCTTGATCAGAAGTTTGGGAAGGAATCCAATGAACTCAGCCCCAAGATATCCACTATCGGCTGTGGTTTTCCAGAGTCAAGGATCACAAGGTTGGGACCAACTTTGTGAGTCCTGAGGCTTACAAATGGGGGCAGGGGCTATAAAAGAATGTAAAATGTTGAATATAAAATCAGGTCTAGATTTTCAGGTGAGAACTGCACAAGAGACAACTTCAAAGCATGAGCTCTGCTAAGCTTCACAGTCAACTTGTTTGAATATTGAGCATCTCGTCTTCCCAAAGAATACAGCTCCCGGAGATACCCATGACTC
Source organism: Capromys pilorides (assembly GCA_004027915.1). Classification (NCBI taxonomy): domain Eukaryota; kingdom Metazoa; phylum Chordata; class Mammalia; order Rodentia; family Capromyidae; genus Capromys; species Capromys pilorides. Next base: position 9,752 of record PVKN010021372.1, read on the forward strand.
GGTTTCACCCGTGTCTCCCCCAGGTGAAGTTTTCAGTGTGGCTGTAGTTTTCTTCCCGGGGAACTGGTGGGAAGAGATCTTCGAGGAACTTTGACAGCAGGGCTGCCCACCCTTCGAAGGCCCAGACCTGCAGCTGGCGCATGCCTATACCCTGCCCTCACCTACTAAGCAAACCTTCAGCCCCTGGCAGCAGCAGGCAGGAATGAACAGGAGGCACAGGCCTGACACTGCTCAGTTGTGGTAGGAATGGTTCTCCTGTCCTCTGCCAGCTGTCAGCTTTCCTTTCTGAGCAAGCCAGATGTCACGATCTGTTCTTGTTAGATAAATGCCACCTGCAGGCCCAAAGGCTCCTACCTGGGGACATACCCTGCAAGTGTTGGGAAATATCATGGCCATTTCTCTGCTCAGGGTTGCCTCTTGCAGTCAGTCTGGTCTTCTTCCCCAGCCCTGCCAGCCCTGCCCAGACTCTGCCTCAGCCAATGCTTGCTCAACACAGTGTGCCGTGAAAGCCTCCTAGCATATTGCATCAGAGGGAAAAACATCAACATTCCTACTGCAGAGTGACTAACTGCACCAGCCACAGTGAAGGGCTGCTCTGAAAGCTACAGCAACCTTCTTTGCTTGAAGAGACAAGAAAAAGAAGCCTCTTCCAAAGAGCTTTTGTCTAAGGTTTGGGTTCTCAGCCTCAGCATCACTGACTTCTTTCTTCTTCCTATTTCTCTTTAAGAGGCCATGCCACTGCCTGCTTCATACATTCATTCATTCATTCATTCATTCATTCATTCATCCATTCTATTTGAGTCTTTCATGTGTCCAGCACTGTGGTGATAACCAAGGATAACAAATTATGTGTCCAAATATCTTTATAGCCCCATTGCCTGATCTTTGTACCCTACTACAAGCTAAGCACAGGAATACTAGAAGTATTGAGTAAATGAGTATTATTGTCCTCATCTCTTCCTCTGGTTCCAAATTCCATCACCCTCCTGCACGTGACCAGCCATACAGATAACTGGTGGATGGCTTTGAGTACACAAGTACACCAAGTCCTTGTGCGTGACATTCCTTTGAAAGATCTAGAATGACCTTTTTTCTTTTGTTTGTTCTCCACCTTGAAGATCACTTCCTCCTGGCAGCCTCACCTCCTTAGCTTCCTTCATGTTCCCAGGGGACCACGAGAGGGAAGAAATATGGCACTTGCTGACTAAGGGACACTTTGTATGCAGACATTAGTCTGTGTCTCTGCTTAGATGAAAAGAAGCTACCGATAAGACATAACTAAACTTTCAGTTATATTGAGGTTTACTGCCTGTCCTTATGATACAGTCACAGGTGGCCCTGAACACTACCTGGACTGTTCTTTCTGAGGGTACTTTGACTGGAGACCTCAAGCCCATCCTCTTTAGGCAGACTCCACCATTCCTCAGAGATCAGATGGGATGAAAGAGACGCTGGGAGGAGTCTTCAGTCAGAGAAGGAGAAGCTGAGCTGGAGGCCTGGATCAAGGTGAAGAGAAGTGGATAAGCAGGTGGATGTGGGTGTGTGAACTCAGAACTGGCCCTGCAGCATGGCTGAGCCCTGAGTCAGGTTCAGGCTCTGACAGACACTTGGATCTGGGCCAGCCCTGCCATGGGAACAGAAGGTGGAACCTAAACTCTCTCTACCCAAGAGAGCCACTTCTGCCTGGCCCTGCCATCCCTGGCCATGGGCAGGAGCAAGGACAGAACACTCGTTATGAGGGCAACAGTTCTTTGTGGCACTTGGTTCCCTGGAACAACTCGGAGGTGTTTAGACTCAGAGCTACCTCCACCTTCTGCATCCCCCAGTTAACCCTCTTCTTCCTCCCTGGAAACAGAAGCCCCACTATCAGAGAAGAAAGAGGAGGCTGCTGGAGCCTTCCAGAGGATAACAGAAGAGTTTTTCTCCTAAGCCTTGCACCTCCTGTTCCAAGTCCCCAGGAAAGCAGGACCCCTCCTGGTCCATGTGAAAGACTCCAGCCTTCGCATCTGTTAACATCATTCTGTTCTGGTAGCCTCATGAAGATATGTGTTCAAGGCGGGTACCACTTCCTGTGGCCCCAACACTAGTACTCCAAACCACTGATACAGGGAGCAATGGAGCCAGGATAGGTATCCAGTGTGGCTGAGCTTTGATGCACTCCCATCCCATGTCCAGCCGCAGATATTCTCCTTCTTAGTCTCTTCTGTATGCATTCATTTAACAAGTATTCACTGAGCACCTGTTCTACACCTGACCCTACCTTGGGTGCTGGGAAACAAGTGGGGCATACAGAAGACACAATCCTTGCAAGCTGTGTGAAACTTATGTTCATGCAGGGATGGAGTGCAAGGGCAAGTAAACAGGAAATCAAAGAAACCACACAGAGAATATGAGAGCAATGACGTGTGAAAAGCCCGCTCATCTCTTTCATTTCTGGGCCAGGTCAGATTACTAGAGAAGATTCTATGCTATCTACAAAACCTGTGCTGTGGAACCTTCCAAGTGTGTACTCTCAGTTTCTCTACTCCCTGGTGTGTCCTTGTGGTGCTGGCCATGTCGCCTGACAAGCAGACCAAAAACTGGAGAAAAAGGGCTATGAGTATAGCCAACATTTTGGCCCTAGCTCTTCAAGGTCAGTGAGGACTCAGGATATGAGAGAACCTGTGCTGTAATATCCTATAACTCAGTGGTTTCCAAATTTTCTATTCAAGGAGATTAAGGGACCACAGAAGAAAGGGATAAACAAAGTACAGTGTGCCTAAGGAGAGTCATCTAGAGAGAGGACATTCTCTCAGGCTTTCACAGAGAGCAAATTGGTCAAGCAATGGCCCTGACTTGTCCTGATGGCTGACACTGGCAACAGCTCTACAAAGCACTATACACGGTTCCAAAGTTAACCCTGAGGGGATTTGACCCTGGAAGATACAAAAGATGAATGTTCTGTTATACAGGTCTGGCCTTAACTTGCCCTTGATCACCCAGCAGAAAAGCTTAATTATGAGGCATAGACCACAGTGATGAGAGCTTTGGGAAGGCAGGAAAGCTAGAGAGATGAGGAGCAAGCAGGCAGGGCTGAGGGCTGTGGTGCAATGTTTGTTTATTTATTTATTTACTTATTTACTTACTTTCTTGCTAGAGTTTGGGCCCAGGCCCTTCACATTGAGCTATTTTCTCAGCCCTTTTTAATTTGAGACTATTTTGCTAAGTCATTAAGTTGCCCAACTAGCGCTTGAACTTATGATTCTTCTGCTTCAGCTTCCAGGAGTACTGGAGTTGGAGAGGCCACCGTACCCCCGCTGAGTTGCAGTTTTAAAGGACAGTTATTGAGAAGGTGATGTTTGTTGAATAATTTGAAGGAAGTGTAGGAGTGAACCACATGTAGCTGAGAGAAGTGAATCTCAGACAGCCCCTTTAACAGAAGGAAAGAGAATATATATACGGGGTCTCTGATGAGCTAAAGATCCCTCAAGGAGCCAGGAGCAGGGCAGGAAGTGAGGTAGCATGGTAAGGATGATGGGCATGGGAGGCCCCAGTGATGGCCTTTCAGAACTCTGTGACTCTGGAGTGCTGCCTGTACCCTGGGGAAGCCTGGAGTGATTCATAGCCCCTGAGGGTCTATGTACATTTCTAGGCCCAGACAGGGCCTCCTTAGAGCCACTGGCATCCCGAATTGGAGCAGTTACTCTGTGCCCATCTCCTTCCTTTCCTCAGAATCTTATTTGCTACCAAGCCAGCTCTCAACACCTGATACTGGTGTTAACCAGAACACTAGACCTAGGCCATTCTCTTGGGGAGATGATGTTGCCGTGCATCCCTCTCCAGCTGTGGACAGAAGAGGTACATCTAGCACATGAAGTGGTTGGAGCCCTGTTCCTGTGTCTCCATAGGTGCAGGACTGTAATGGTAGAAAAGAACCCATAAGGCTAATCTCTGCATCTGATCCCAGGTTATGTAGCACAGGATACATGCGACAAGATAGAGATTACTTCCCCCATACAATACCTGCATATGTGCAACCCGACCCCATGCTCACTGCATACCAAACACATGTAATTGGAAAATGTTCAGCAGCTTGGTCACAGGTACCTGCCCACAGACCTCCTTCATAAGCCCCAGGTGCACAATATAAACATGCACACTATATATGTGCACATGTGGGTATGTGCACATACATGTTTGCATGTGTCTGTACTGATATCCACACCAACACACACACTAGACATGCACACATGTGATCCAGGACACAAGCTCATTTCCCTATAAGAAATATTTTATTCTAAGCAAATAGTAACATCCATAGTGAGCAGAAAACAAGTGGATGAGGGATAAAGCTCACATAAGTGTCCAGGGTGCCCATTCCTTCTCCACCAGCCTCTGGAAGGGTAAGGCCACAGTGGGGCTAGGATTGGGAAAGAGTAGGCTCAGAGCTCCTGGGTTCTGACTCAAGGCCCGGAGCAGACAGCCTGTGCATTCTTGATAAGTAGGTTACCATGACTGACCCACATGCTGGGACGTAAGGTTGACTGGGAAAGACTTGGGGAAAACCCAACTGTCTAGAAGCAGCAGATGTTAAATAGCCATAGGTGTTGCTTTCCCATTTTAGCCTGAGGTGGGTTAGGTCTGTGCTGAGCTGAAGCTACAGTGTCTGAGTCAGACCACAGGCGACGAGGGGTGAGGTAAGTGGGTCCATCACTGATATTGTGACTGGGCAGGGGAGCAAGTCTGTGTGTTGGGCAGGGTGCTCGGCATTCTTTGTGGTTATCTTGCAGGACACAACCCTGTCAGTTTTCATGGCTTCCATTTTATAGATGAGGAAATTGAAACTCAGAGGGCATAAGTGGTTTTCTCTTAGTCCCCAGCTAACCCAGGCAGAGCTGGGAAAAGTCAAGACTCTGCATCTTCATGATCATAGTAGGATTTGCTCTCCCAAACCAACACTATGGTTTAAACCCAGGGCCTTTGCACCTCAGTGCTTTAAGTTCGTTTTATTTTTGAGATGGTATCTCCCTGAATTACTAAATTTCCCAGGCTGGGCTTGAATTTGCAATATTCCTACCTCCACTCCCAGTGTGCTGTGATTACGGGTATCCATTACCACATCTACCTTCAACTTTTCATACTAACTAGTGAGCAGAACCCATGGACACATAGCATCCAAATATAGTATAGTATTCTGGATAGGATCCTGGAAGATAAAAAAAGCAATTGGGAAAGCAGGCTTACTAAATAAAGTGTGGACTTTAGTGGATGATAGTGTATTATTTCTGGTTGATCCACAGTGAGAAATGTATCATATCAATGCAAAATGTTAATGCATCAGAAAATGTCCCTCCTAGCCAGCTGCTCAAGTAATAGCTCCTGTTCCACTTCCAGTTGTTTCTGTCTCTTCTAAATGGCTGGCCACTGTGATGCACAGCTGGTGACTGTGATGCACATTATATAGACCAATGCCCAATTGACAAGCCATTCTGGCACAGTACTTTTTGCTCGCTTATCTCATATAGCCCTAGACCAGCAGAGATCAAGGCTAATATTCTAACAATGATCCTGATTAATATGCATCATCATAAATACATCTTCCTCCAAATTCTGGGTGTCATTTCAGCATTTCTGTTTGCCATCATATCTGGCATGTCAGCTGCGAAGACTGGCCACCCTGATCTCTTTGATCACCAGTTGTGGCCCTTACAGTTGGAGCAAGGACTTCTCCTGGTCCTGATGGGAAGGTGCACACTCAAGATTTCTCAAGTCCCCTCAAGGATCTGGAGGAGGATTCCTGGCTTCCCCCTGAGGGGCTCACATCAGACT
>PVKN010021373.1:0-15575 GCA_004027915.1 Capromys pilorides
TCTCACTGGCCCCCCTCCAGTCATTTTAATGTGTAGTCAATATATAAACTGAATCCTCCAAAGCTGAGGTCAATTTCTGGAGTCTCAACGTGTATTACAGTGACACCGGCAGAGTGCGTGTAGCACTGTTCCAGTCAGCTCACGAGAGTGTGCTTAGCAAACTTCTCCAGGCAGGAGAGGAGACTCACAGATAGACTCTAGAGGTAAAAGTACCTGTCATTTCACTTTCCGACACATCTACAAAATTAAAAAATAAATCAAATGAATTAGCAGCTACAAGTTTTTTAAATAAATAAATAAATGTACATTGTAAACCTTTGGTGGTTACCAAGAGTGTGACAGATAACAATTGTGGCGGACTTACCATGTCTCAGGTAATATATATGCAGATATATGTGGCAAATTTATGTAACATGTACAATATGTTCATTTCATTCTCGTTATAAGTACAGGAGGTTATGACCATCATTGCTTTATGCATAACAAAATCAGAGATTGGGAGATAGCTCTGTGGCACAAGTGCCTGCCTGGCAAGTGCAAGGTCGTGAGTTCGAACCCCAGTCCCATTAAAAAAAAAAAAAAAAATCAAGGCACAGGGGCCAGACAAGGTCGGAGGAGGATCAATGTGAGTTCAAGACCAGCCTGGGCTACAAAAGTGAGTTCAAGGCTAGTCTGAACTGCATAGTGAGACTCTGTCTCAAAAAGACAGAAAAGGGGTCAGGGAGATAGCTCAGTGGAATAAGTGCTTGCCTGGCAAGCACAGGGTCCTGAGTTCAATCCCCTGTACTGAAGAAAAAAAAAAAAAAAAAAAAGACACATACTGAAAAAGATTAAAAAAAAAAATCAAGGCACAGAGCAGTTAAGTAATTTGTGGATAGACTGACACCTATGGAGTTGCAGACAGAGGATTTAGACTCTAGAATTTGTATTTTAGAGCCTGTGTTCTCAGGGAGAAAGTAGCTTCCTAGTCCTGAGCAAGTCACCTTTTGAGGTGTATGTGTATAGCTACCAATTTTTTTTTCTACTGAATACAATGTTGGCTTTACTAGACTTGGGCTCGGCTGTATGCATAGGGATTGACTTGCAGGAGCTGTTTCATGGGTGAGGGACAGGATCACTCAGAAACCAAGCTGGAACATCTGATTTCCTGGGCACATTTCTGTCTAACTACAGGTCTGAACTGCAACCTGCTTAGCACCATTGCCTCCAGATTGGAGGTTTCCTCTCCCAGGGAACTGGGGAGGGGGCATTAGTGAGCACTTCCAGTCTATTGTCCCCCAAACTTGCTGGACACTGATTCCATTTTGTGGAACTTGTCCCTCCTTGGCCCAAATAGCTCAGTGGAACAAAAAGAATCTAATCTTACTCTTTGCCACATCTTTTCTGCTTCTTCTTGGTTAGATTGAAAACCAAAGCAGCTCAACGTGGCTATTCTCTCTTGCAGTTGGAGGCCAGCCCTGAAATTTAAAAAAAAAAAAAGAAGAAGAAGAAAAAAAAAGAAAAACCCTCCTGTGTTCAAGATGTAACCAAACAGTCGCTGCACTGCAAATGCTGATATGGCTCTTAATGGCCATTTACCTGATTAATATCCTTTTATGCTACAAGGCTGCACGAGACATGGCACTTTAATGAAAGCCAACAACAAAGCGTGGGCCAGGTGTGTTACTAAGGAACAATCTCTTATGTGATTTAATTAGTCAAAGCATTGCATGGAGCAATTATAAGCAACCTTATAGAAGTGGCAGCTTTATGGAGCCCTCTGCTATAAATGGGATTTTTAAAGGAAGACATCATGATTTAATAACTGTGTATCTTCAGTGAAAGAAGAAGCCTCTCTTTAATTGGAAGCAAGAATAAGAAAAAAAAAACATGCTAATCACAGTTTTTAGATCTTCCTTTGCCTCCTCCAATCTCTTACTGGGGGAAAAAATAATAGTTTATAGGAGGCATGGAAAATGATTGTTCTTGATGTATTTGATTTTTTGTTTCTTTCATTCCTTAAAGTCTTTACTCAAAATCATTGTCAAACTTTGCACCCAGTTGGTGTGACTGTTTTGGAGAAAAACTAGAATTGTTCCACTGATCGGCAGAGTGCAAGATATACTATGATTTGAAAAGTTGGTGTTTTATGGTGTTGTTCCATATAAAAAGAACTGATAGTTGTTCTGGCTTGATGGGCCCCTATCCCTTCTTTTAATCCTCATGCCTTGGTTTAATGATGTGTCAATCTGCCATGAAAAGATTGACTGGCATAATGCTTATTACTTAAGATAAAGATAGATCTCTTGTGTGATGTAGGAGCTTTACAATAGATAAGGTCTTATCAGGGAAAGTCTGCCTAACCCAGGTAGGATTTGTGACTGACTTCTACATTTCTGTTCTCTATACTTCTACTTAAATTAGGGAGACAAGTGTTCAAGAAGGAAATGAAGATCTGAGAACCAAAAATTGAAACTTCTCTTCTCCATTTAGTTCCTGTGATGGTTTGCTCCCATCGAGGACCCAAATATCCCTCAGTGTGAGAAGCTGAGCATCGTATATCACTGAGTCCTTTATCTCTGGGCTCACTGGATAATGCTGTGTGCAATCACTCTGGATTCTCTCCTTGTACACAGGCCTCTTAATATATAAAGCACCAAGATTCAGAATCTTGCTTTGGCTTTTTGTTACTTCCCCTCAGTGCCCAGTGGTTCAGGCTGAGAAGGACTTGAACAATGGGAAATTAGTCCACTTCACCACACTGTGAGGTCACTGCCAAGCTGGAGGTGGAATTTCTGATGCAACCAGTCTGTTTGTAAGCCACCCTTAGCTTTTGGGGAGTTAGGGATTGATGGACTGGATCAGAAGGTAAAGGTCTCTGGACTGCAAAGCGGCTTTTTTTCTTTCTCTTTCCTTCTTTCTTTCTTTCTTTCTTTCTTTCTTTCTTTCTTTCTTTCTTTCTTTCTTCTTTCTTTCTTTCTTTCGTTTTTCCTACCTTCCTTCCTTCTTTTTTCTCTTTTCTTTTCCTTCTCTCTCTCTTTCTTTGCTTCCTTCCTCCCTCCTTTCTCTCTTCTTTCTTTCTTTCATAGATAAGTTTGCACAAAAGAGGGGGCGGGGCTGAGGAGATAGCTCCGTGACACAAGTGCCATATATATATATATATATATATATATATATATATATATATATATATATATATATATGGTTTGTATACATCATCTTTTTAATATATGATTTTTAATTTTAAAAAGTGCATGAATTGAACTGCTGAGAATATCTGAATAGTGAAGATGAGATTAATGACTATGGATGGAATTCAAATAGCCAACAACAGTACGGTGTGTGTGCGGGCAGGTAGATGCCAACCTGTGATGAGGAGTGCCCCCTAACCGTCTGCGCCAGGCAATGTGCACTCTGCAAGTGACCGTTTTGTCCACACACCTCTGTCTCCCATCATTTTATTTTCTTCTCCTTTGTTTTTGATCTGGCATATAACTTTCTAGAAAGTCTTGTTGGTTTTTACATGGATACCTATTAAATTTGAAATACTTGTGGGATAGGTCTTATATAGTGTCATGGGGTGTGTGTCCTAAAACCTGTAGTTTTTAGTAGATCTTTTAGTGCTAATACAGATGAGGCTACCTCATATTCTTTTAGCTACTTCCTGGTACATATGCTCTTAAATAGCTCCAAGTGCAACTTCTTAAATGAATTCAGATATTGTTATTAATAAAACATTAGAGTATTTGAAGTATCAATACATTCACTTACCATAGAAATCTGGCAAATATTTCCTGTTTAAAAGAACAACAGAAAGTATACAGACATAAAAGTGTGAAGTCAGATATTCACATATTAACATGGCTAGGCATAAAATTCTTTGGAAACTCAGCAAAGAAAACCTGGAAACCGATAAAGTCACCAACCTTATGGCGTGACTTAGGAGACCGGGGCAAGTAGGAGACAAGCCGTTAATAACCTTAGAATTTTGAGTCATACAAATATAGTATTGTTTAAAAGAATAAAATAAAATGCCAGCAAAAGCAGAAGAGGTGTCTTGGTGGTTGATGCTGAAGTGATCTGGGTCAAACCTGTGACCTCTAACAGTTGTTCTCCGATCAGAACAAATAATTGAGTACTTAAATTACTATCAAAAACCTCAGGGGAGCTCTGGGGCTTTCCTGAAATAAACTGCAGAATGAAAATTTTCTCTTAAAAAAAAAAAAAGCTCTACGTAAAATATAGATCCACTAAATTAAAATCATTTTGTTGAAACTTAAACAAATAATCCCGGGAGGCTCAGCCCGGCAAAGCGCAGCTGCCATTCCGCGAGTCCCACCCCTCCCCGGGCAGTGATTGACCCTGGGGTCTCAGGGTTCATCTGCTCTGATCCACTCCTCCTAAACCTTTGGCCCGTGAGTGGCAGGGCCTGGGGAGCAGCTGGCTGTAAGAGAACCTCAGAGCTGAGCCCCACCTTCGTCCTAAGCTGCGGGCTCAAGGAGAAAGGAGATTTTATCAACAGCTTTAACTCTGAGGTCTACAAAGATCCCCAGAAAGGTTTCCAGTTGGGATGAGAGATTTCTGAAAGTACATTTTATCAAAGGGAATTCATGCAGACTGAAAGATTATCTTCATACTACCTAGTATAGGAACAACAAATACTTACTGAGCATTGACTGTATGCCAGGAAATTTATTAAGAGTGGTATTTTCGATGATAACTGGAGTGTATACTGACATAATACCCATTTTACTGGTGAGGAACCTCAAAATTGATTTGCTCAGTCGTACGTTTTGTACCCCAAAGGCCAGCCCTCACACTGAGACGTGAGAATAAATACTCCTATTTCCCCCCAAAAGGATGAGATGTCCCACATCTTGCAATGGGTGCTGCCAAATCTAACTTCTCCTGGCTTGGAGCAGGAGAACCACTGGACGTGGGCCAAGACATGTTTTCAGAGTCTTCTCTGTGTTCCTGCGCGCTGGGAGGGGTAAAGACCAGTAGTCTGTCTGCAGTGACAAAGGGCCGGTAAACTGGGGGCCCATAAGACTGTAAAGGACTTGAGCAGCGGCCACCGCTCAGGGCTGTCCACATGGGATAGCACAGTAACTGACCCACTTCTTGGTGGCGATGCTGCTCTGAGCAAATGTACTGTGCTTGCAGACTACATAAAAGAGCACACGCCATTATGGATAGTGTGTAGAACTTGATAATGATGTTCCATTACTACGTCACTGGTGTATATATTTACTATAAGATGGTTTTTATCATTATGTTAGTGTACTCTCTCATTGAAACATTTACTGTGAAACACAATGTTACACTGTGCAAGTAGCAGCTTTGTATGTTTTATGTTCACTGAGCCTGTTGCCTGTATCAACAGAGCATGCCCAGGGAGGGACCAAACCACCTAGTTTTGTGTAAATACTCACTGTGATGTTCACACAATGACCAAATTGCCTAAGGACTAATTTCTCTGAACATATTCTCATCATTTAGCAAAACATGGCTGCAGGGCCGCAGAGATAGCTCAGTGGTCTAAGTTCCTGCCTAGGCAAGCACAAGGACCTGGGTTCGAGCCCTGGTGCCTTATACTGAGCTGGCCCCACCTCAGACATGTCAAGCCAGTCCCAAAGACTGGGTATGGTGACACACACTTGTGATCCTAGTGCTGGGGAGGCTGAAACAGAAGGATCACTACAAGCCCACTTGTAGATCACTTCCTACGGGAAGCATCTTTTACTACAAATTAACTTTGCCCTTAAGGAAGGGTAAAGTCTTAGAGAAGCCTCTAAACTTATAGTGGATTTCAAGTGAGAATGTGACATTGCTGTCTTACATTCTTGAGGTTTTTTTTTTTAAAACTTTATTTATTTATTTATTTATTTATTTATTTATTTATTTATTTATTTATGTTATGGCCAGCTCAGCCTGCCTTGGGGATGGGGCTGGCGCAGCATGTGGTGCCGGGGATTGAACTGCAGTCCCTGCAGTTGCCTAAGCAGGTGCTTTAGATGACTGAGCCATCTCGCTGGCCTCATTCTTGAGGTTTTTAAGCTGTTTTTTACCCAGCATATCTCATCTTACCCGATATACAAACAAACCTAACTAAAATGATAAAATATGAGACTGGGCATGGTGGCAAGCCATGTAAGCCCAGCTCTTGGGAAGCTGTAAAGAAGTAGATCACTATGAGTATGATCTAATAGTGAGATCCTGAACACCCTTAGACCCTTCCCTAAAATATAATATAATATAAATAATATAATATAATATAATATATATGAAATAATTTCCAGTATGTTACATGTGAAATAATTTCCAGTATGTTCCATGGGGAAAATTACAGGTAAATGCTATAAATTGCTCTTAAAGGTTCATGTGTTCGCCAATCCATTTGGAAATCTGATGAACCCCACTGACTTTCTTCCTTCCAGTGCAGAGTGTCATATGGACTGGGTGCATGGATTCTCTGAAGTGTGACCAGACTACATGGCCCGACTATGGTGGGTTAGCTAAGGATCAGTTTGTAACAACCAGCTGAACTGAACCAGTGCAGTGCTGGATATGGAAGCCCACCTGAAGGTTGTTCCCAGCAAGGAAAACTAGAGAGAATGAAGATGTGCTCCTGATTCTCCTGGGGAAGTTTGTCATGTTGGTTTTCCTGATATGAACTTGGCTGTTCTCATGCTTAGAGGACCTCAGGTCCTCGGTGTTGCTGAGGATGACTGCACATCTTTGCAAGGTCCTCACCTTGAGCATTGCTTCCTGGCTTCAGTGCAGACTCCTCAGCTTGCTGGCGTAGACTTTCTTTTTTTTCTTTTGCAGGACCAGGGTTCAAACTCATGACCTTGCACTTGCCAGGCAGGCATTTGTGCCATGGAGCTAACTCCCCAGCCCCAGGCATAGACTTTCTAGCTTCCATCGCTGGCCTTTGGGCCTTCCTAGCGCAGGCCTTTGACACAGACGTGCATGAGACATTGTCATGGGCTCTAGGCCTCCAGCTGGACTCACGGAGGACACTGCCATGGAGCCTAGGCCCTCAGCTGGACTCGTACTGGTCATTGCCATGAGATCCAGGCCTCAGCTGGATTATTTGGGTCGCTTGTGTATAGACAGATCTCCTACACTCTTTTGCATTTGGCTTTTTGGAAGAATAACATAAAATAACCCTATAAAGTTAAACTATGTGTCCCGTATGAAGTCTGTTCCATTGCAAACTTGACTACTATACCATCTTAGTCACTCAGTTGATAACTCACAGCTGCCAGGTTGGACCGTGCACTGTTTATCAGGGCAAAGTTTTTGGTTGGGAAAGTGGATCTGTGCAGGGGACGGCCATGGGAGAGAATTTCTTAGAGAAAGTGATGCTCATGATGAGCCTTAGCAAGAAGTCAGAAGAGGGTGGGAGCCACATTTCATGGGGAGGACAGTGGCAGAAGAGGTCTTTAAACTCATATCCCATTACTTCAACTTCTAGGTGACAACAGTGCTAGCCCTGGTGAACCTCTATTCCCTATTTTGGGGGAGTAAAAAGGGATCTTCACCCTGACTGATTGAGTGGGACAAGGCTTTGAAGTCTTTGAAATGGTACACATACGCTGCTGTCCTCCATACCCAGCAGGACCCACCCATCAGGGCAGTAAGCCAGGAGAAGGGCAGCTGGGTGCAGAGTGGTGTGTGCTGACCAAAGTGGGCAGCTGCTGTGGGAGGCTGTGAGTTCAGTGTTGCACAACTCCTATTTTCTATGGAAAAATGTCAATCCAGAGGTTTTCTTGGGAAACATTCTGATTAAAATAAACAAACATATATATAAAAAAAATCTGGGGCCGGCGAGATGGTTCAGTGGTCTAAAGCGCCTGCTTAGGAGGGCTCAGGCAACTGCGGGGACTGCAGTTCGATCCCCGGCACCACATGCTGCGCCAGCGCCACCACCAGGGCAGGCTGAGCCAGCCACAAAATGAATAAAGAAACAAACAAACACAACAAGCAAACAAACAAATAAATAAATAAATAAATAAAAATTAAAAAAAAAAAATCTGAGGGCTGGTGAGATGGCTCAGCAGTCTAAAACACATGTGTTGGAAAGTTTAGGCCACCCCAGGGACCGTGGTTGGACCACAGACACCACATGCTGCACCACGCCCACGCCCCCCCAGGGAAGGTTGAGCCAGCCATAACAGAAATAAATAAATGAGCTTTAAGAAAATAAAATAAATTTTTAAAAAATCTGAGTAGTTAGCAACCAGAGTTACTATGTATAAGCTGGTATGTTGTATTCTAGCCAAGGATTTTAAGATCTGGTTTACCTAAGGGGGCTGAGGAGATAGCTCCGTGGCACAAGTGCCTGCCTGGCAAGTGCAAGGTCGTGAGTTTGAACCCTGGTCCCACAAAAACAAATAAACAAACAAACAAAAAACCCCACTAAGATCTAGTTTACCCAGAGTTCCCAAAGGAAGGAAAGAGGTGGTCAGTCCAGGAATAGATGCCCAGAGGGCTGCAGATGCCTCGGCCAGTGCTCGGGGCCGCGCCTCTAGCTTGGGAGCATCTTGTTTTCTATTTCCAGCAGGTCTCTCTGTAAAGTGACGTGAGAAGCTGTGGCTTCACTCCCAAGTGAAGCCAAGCTGTCCCTGAGCCCAGCTGTGAAGCCTGGACCCCTTAACACGAGCGTTCAGCTGAGCACGTGGGAAGCTGCTGCTGAGAACGCGGAATTCAGGCTGCTGGGAACTTTGAAACAGTGACTTACTTATCCCGTGTCTGTTTTCATCACTGTTTTCAGTACCTGATTTTTCAGAAAGCCATGCAAATCTAATCATATCACTTTTGTCAGCCCTAAGGATGGAATAAAAACAAAGCAGGGTAAAATTACACATTATGAACACTGCCTGCACTGCACACATAATAGTAGTAATTTGGAGAGAGGCAAGTGTCTAAGCTATCATTAGGGCACTAATATATTTCTCTAGCATGGCTTCACATACCAGTTACTCATTCCAGGAGCCACTCCTTGATGGAGTTTTGTTTTGCTTCCCTCTGCTATGATTGTATGGCTTCTGGGGCCAAAACAAATAAAAAAAAAAAAAAAAAAGAGCAAAGATCCTCCTCCCCCAGGGTAATTTTACATTGCGCCACGTGTGCCTCAAGGTGATCAATCATTGAAAAGCAAAAGGAAAGGCACACACACACACACACACACACATACACACTCACACTCACACACACAATCAAAAAGTCTTATTAGAAACCTAATGATCCTTTTAGTTTGCTTTCTGCTCTTGCACACAATTAGGATGAGAAACGGGGAAATTTTGTGCCTTGTTCACAGTGGCTGTTAAAGACCCCACGGTGGTATGTGGGAGGGAGACTTTAAAAGCTGAATCCTCATCACCAAGTCCAGGATCCGTAATTCTCTGAAAATCATAAGCTCCTCAGTCTGAGCAAGAGTTGGAGCCTCTAGATGTTTAAATGTTCAAAAACATATAACTAAAGAAGGAAATGTGTTTTATTACGGGGAAAGATAACCAAACTGAAAGCAGTAAGACTGCAACCAGAGTAACGCACAATTATCTGAGAGTCGAAACATGATTTCTTTAATATCACAACAGCAATCTAAAGGTAGAAGATTTCCCTTCCACTGGTGTGCTACGAATTTTGGTGGTGTTAGGGTTCATGAGGTTCTACTAGAGCTGGTGAAGGCTTAGTGGGCTGGGCAGTAGGTGGGCACAGCCTTTCCTACCACATTTACTCATTTAATAAGTATGGATTGTGATTTGCTGGAGCAGCTATAGAAAACACACATATACACATTCACACCCACAGACACTGTGATGGTTAATTTGGTGTGTTGTCTTAACCAAGCAGAAAGATGCACATGTAGCTGGCAAAACATCATTTCTGGATGTGTCTGTCATATGTCTCAGGAAGAGACTGGCATTGGACTTACGAGAGTGAACAAAGACCTGCTGCTACCAGTGTAAGCAAACATCTAATTTGTTAATGGTCCCCACAGAACAAAACAGCAGAGAAAGGATGGATTATCTTTCTACTCTTGAGAGGGGACTTCTGTCTTCTGACCTCAGATGCAGAGTGCCTGGGTTTCTTGACTTTAGACTCCGGAACTTATACCAGTGGTTTCTGCAGCCCTGACATGCCCATGCTGGGCTTACAGGCCTTCAGATATTAAAACTACTCATGAGAAAATTGTCACATGTATGTGTTAATAGCAGACAAAGTGGGGGCTGGGGAGATAGCTCTGTGGCACAAGTACCTGTCTGGCAAGTGTAAGGTCATGAGTTAAACCCCAGTCCCACACACATACAAAAAAAGCAGACAAAGTAGACAGAAAATATTATCAAATATGAGAAAGACATTCTATAATATTAAGGCAAATTTATTAAGATAGACAGGGGACAGCGAAATGGTTTAGCAGTCTAAAGTGCCTGTTAGGAAAACTTAGGCAACTGCAGGGACAGGTGGTTCAATCGCCAGCACCATATGCTGCGCCAGCCCCACCACCAGGGCAGGCTGAGCTTACCATAAGAAAAAAAAAGGAAGACAGACAAATGCTAAATACATATGTGTGCATATAATAATAGGCATAAATCTACATGTAATAAAACCTGACAGAATGAAAGGAGGAATAGATCAGTCCACAGAGTTGAATACCTCAACACTCTTTTCTTAGTAACTGATTGAGGGGCCAGGGCAATAGCTCCATGGCCTAAGTGCCTGCCTGGCAAGTGCAAGGTTGTGCGTTCGAACCCCAGTCCCACAAAACAGAGAGAGAGAGAGAGAGAGAGAGAGAGAGAGAGAGAGAGAGAGAGAGAGAAAGTAACTGATTGAAAAACAGATAAATCAGAAAAGATACAGGTGATTTGAAAATCTCTGTCTACTAAAAAGCCCTGTTGCCTAGTGTGGTGGAGCACACCTGTAATCCCAGCATTTGGGAGGCTGAGGCAGGAGGATCAGGGCAAGTTCAAGACCAGCCTGGGATACAAAAGTGAGCTCAAGGCCAAACTAAACTGCATAGCAAGACCCTGTCTGAAAAAGACAAAATTAGGGGCTAGGGAGATAGCTCAAAGGTACAAGTGCCTGCCTGGCAAGTGCAAGATTGTGAGTTTGAACCCTGGTCCTGCAAAATAAATAAATAAATACCCTATTAGTCTTTTAGAAAATTCTTGTAATTAACAGATGCAGAAGATTGTTAGAAAGGACACACAGAAGATATGCAAAGATACATGAAATTCTGGACTAATAAATAAATATAGATTTTTTTTTTCAGGACTGGGGTTCAAACTCATGACCTTGCACTTGCCAGGCAGGCACTTGTGCCACGGAGCTATCTCCCCAGCCCCTGGACCAATAAATAAATAAATCCCTCCCCAAATCTCCCAAATTTCAAACATTGAAATCATACAAATTATGCTTAGGACAGAATTAAAATAAAAGAAAAACAGTAATACAGTATCTCTATAATTTCCTAAATTCTTGAATACTAACCAATACTCTCCTGAATAACCCACAATTCAAAAAAGAATTCATAAGAGAAATTAGAAAATGTTTTAAACAAATGGACAATAAGGGGCCAGCAAGATGGTTCAGTGGTCTAAAGCGCCTGCTTAGGAGGGCTCAGGCAACTGCGGGGACTGCAGTTCGATCCCCGGCACCACATGCTGCGCCAGCGCCACCACCAGGGCAGGCTGAGCCAGCCACAAAATGAATAAAGAAACAAACAAACACAACAAGCAAACAAATAAATAAATAAATAAAATTTAAAAAACAAAAACAAAAAACAAATGGACAATAAAATATCATTGGGGGCCGGGGGAGATAGTTCTGTGGCACAAGTGCCTGCTTGGCAAGTGCAAGGTCATGAGTTTGAACCATGGTCCTACAAAAAAATATAACTAACCAACTAACTAACTAAAACATCATCATCAAAATGCATTAGGTTCAAATTTATGCTGAAAGAAAATTGTATATTTAAAAAAAAGAAAAAAAGAGGGCCGGCGAGATGGTTCAGTGGTCTAAGGCACCTGCTTAGGAAAATTTAGGAACTGGAAGAACCGCGGTTCAATCCCCGGCACCACATGCTACACCAGCCCCACCCCCAGGGCAGGCTGAGCCGGCCATAATACAAAATAAATAAATTAATTAATCAAAAAAAAGAAAAGAAAATTGTATCTTTGTCTTAGTCAATTTTCTCTCATTGCTGAGACAAATGCCTGACACACAAGCTCAGGGGAGAAAAGGTTTATTTAGTTCCTGGAGGTTTCATAATTTAAAGCAGCCTGAATTACATAGCAAGACCTTGAGACTCTAAGCCCAGGTGTCCACGATGATTTGGTCCATACCTGGGGCGAAACCACTGCCTGGGGTGGGGGGAGGAAGCCTCTGACAAGCTGCTTTCAGTTTAACGGCTCGCGCCTATCTTGGCCAAGCCCCTTCAAGAACCGCCCCTGAAGTCACGGGCTTGACAGCCCCATGATTTACATGAGGCTTTGGGGGACACCTAGATACAAACCACAACAATCTTTAAATGCTTATAACGGAGAAAAAGAAAGATGGAAAATAAACTATGTAGGCTTTCACCTAAAAATCTCAACAAGGTAGATCCAGATAAATAAAAAGAAACAAGTAATAAATGTTTAGTATCCACAATAAGAAGCCCAACATTTGCTATTTAATATTAACAAATATGAACAAAACTGATAAACTCATTGTGAAAGTGGTCAAGGAAGAGAGAAAGAAGAGAGAGAGAGAGAGAGAGAGAGAGAGAGAGAGAGAGAGAGAATGAGCAAGGCTTTAGGTCTTTTAGGTCCCTGAACTTTGGACCACAGAAGTAATGGACAAAACTCTTAAGAAATACAACTTGTCAAAAGTGATTACGAAAGAAAGAAATGACCTAAATATCTTTAAATATTCTTTAAAAATTAAAGTCATAATTAGGACCAACAGTATAGCTCAGCAGATTAAGCGCTTGCTTAGGGAAGCACAGAAGCCAGGGTTCGGTTCCTGGCCCCGCCTGCTGCGCCACCCGGCTCTCCGGTGCGCTGAGCCAGCGATGTAGACTGGTGGGGCGCAGTGGCGCGCGCCTGTAATCCTAGCATTTGGGGGGCAGGAAACAGGAGGATCACTGTGAGTCTGAGCTGAGTAGTGAGACCCTGTACCAAAAAAAAAAAAAAAAAGACAAAACAAAATTTAGCCACTTTCAAGCTGCCTTTAGGGCTGGGGAGATAGCTCCGTGGCACAAGTGCCTGCCTGGCATGTACAAGGTCATGAGTTTGAACCTTGGTCTCACAAATAAATAAATAAAAATAAAGTCATAATTAAATTTTATTTCACAAAGAAAATTCCTGTCTTGAGCTCCTTTGCTGGTGAATTCCATTCCGTGTTTAAGGAAGAAATATAGGAGGGAGAAATTTTAACTCATGTTATAATGCAACATAACAAAACCTGAAAAAGACATTAGACAAAAAGAAAATGGCAGGTCATATTTTCTCCTTAAAGGCACTCAAAAATCCTTAAGGAAATATTAGGATTGGTATAGCAATGTGTAAAAAGGATTGTATATCATGATTATGAATAACTCCAAGAATGCAATGTTGTTTTAACATTCAAAAATTTTCTAAAGAGTAAAAGACAAAAAATCATATTATGTTCTCAAGTGCTACAGAAAAAGAATTTGACACACTGCAACACTTCCATAAAACAGGAAGAAGCAGGGGCTTGCAGCTTAGTTCAGTAGGTGAAGTACCTGCATGGACAATCTCAGTCAGGCACAGGGGATGGCGATTTGATTCCCCAGACCCACCCTTAAGGCATCCTGAGCCAGCCAAAACTATAAATAATAAATAAATAAATAAAACGGGAAGAAGGACCTCTGAATAACTAGAAACAGAAAACAATTTCTTCAGTTCAATATAGAAATCTCTAAAATAATGTCATCATTCCTAATGTTAAAAATATGGAAAATACTAATATCACTTTAACTTTCTTTATGTATTTATTTATGTCATAGCTGGCTTAGCCTGCCCTGGGGGTGGGGCTGGCGCAGCGTGTGGAACCACGGTCCCTGCAGTTGCCTAATGTTGCTCACGCAGGTGAGCCATCTCACTGGCCCCAATACTAATATCATTTTAGTGGTTTTTTTTTAACTTTATTTATTTGTGTTATAGCCTGCTCAGTCTGCCCTGGAGATGGGGCTGGCGCAGCACGTGGGGCTAGGGATTGAACCACGGGCCCTGCGATTGCCTAAACTTTCCTGAGCAGGCGCTTTAGACCGCTGAGCCATCCCGCAGGCCCTAGTGTTCTTTTTAATAGTCAATGTTTTTTTTTTTTTTTTGGCACGACTGAGGTTTGAACTCATGACCTTCCACTTGCCAGTCAGGCACTTTTGCCATGGAGCTGTCTCCCTGGCCCCTTAATAGCGAAATTTTGAAAACATTCATCCTAAGATTGATAACAGCAAAATTTCTTTTTTTTTTTTTTTCCTTTTTGCATTTGACACATGGTCTACAGGAACTACAAGGTCTCACTGAGTAGACTGGACTCACAATGATCCTCCCGTTTTCAGCTTCTCAAGCCCTGAGATTATGGGGGCGCACCACCAAGCCCAGTCTAAAATTTCTACTCTAAATCATTTCTTTTCAACATTGTACTGGCACTTAGTAGGCTTTCACCTTAAAAGATTTAGAAAAAATGGATCCAAATAAATAAAATGAAGCAAATAATAAATGTTAGAATAAAAACCACTATAAGAAATAACAGCAAAACATGAACTTTATAATTATATATTAGCAACAAGCAATTGAAACTGCAGTTTGAGAAATGCTATTGATAGCAGCACAGGCAGCAAAACACTGTGACCAAAATTGTCAAGAGACCTCTGTGCCAAAATCTACAAAATATTTCTGAGGCAAAGGACATTTAAGTAAATCTAGTTTTGCTATACTTACGCTTGGGAAACTCACATTCATTACTGCAGACTTCATGCAATTCCAATAAGAAGAATTTACATACATATGCAAATAACCTAAAAGGCTAAAATGTGTTGTAAAAGAGCAAAGTTGGAGGACTTACACTGCCTGATTTTAAGACTTGCTGTAAAGCTACATTAATCTGAATTACTGTACAGTAGTAATGGATATAGATAGGCAAACACATTGAGGGGACAGGAAAGAAAACCTGGAAAGAGATCCATATACAGACATTCATGTGACTTTTGAGGAAAACATCAATGCATTTAAAATAGGAAAATCTTTTCAATGCTGGATACTTGAGCCTCCATATAGGTTAAAGAAGAAGAATCAGAAAAGTTAAGTTTCAACTCGTGCTTAACATCAAACAGAAATTAACTGGAAATGAATTACAGATAAACATGTTAAATTTGAAACTACCAAGCTTCAAGATAAAAATATAAGCCAAAGCATTTTAACATCTTTGTGATCTGACTGGGGTAGAGAAAGGTTTTTTATTTTTATTTTTTAAAAATTTTTTCAAGGTCCTGAGTTCAATCCCCAATTCTGGAAAAAAAAAATTATTTGTTGTTTGTGCGGGGATATAGGGTCTTACTATTTAGCAAGTCTGAGCTTCCC
>PVKN010021374.1:0-15558 GCA_004027915.1 Capromys pilorides
CACTAAGCTTCTCTTTTGGAGGGTTAAGAACCTAAGCTTGCAGACCAAAAATTAGAGAAAAAGAAGAGCTATAAGGATAGCTAATATTTTGGCTCTAGCCCTTCAAGGTCAGTGAGGACTCAAGACATAAGTGACCCTGTACTGTAACATCCTATTACTCAGTGGTGTCCCAAATTTTCTGTTCAAGGAGATTATAAGACCACAGAGGAAAGTGATCGATGACGTAGTGTGCCTAAGGAGAGTCACCTAGAGAAAAAACATTCTCTCAGGCTTCCACAGAGAGCAAAATGGTCAAGCAATAGCCATGATTCATCCAGATGGCTGACACTGACAACAGTTCTACAAAACACTGTACATGGTTTCAAGGCAAATCCTGAGGGGATGTGGCTGACCTTGTCAGATATAAAAATTACATAGTTTTTTATATAGGTCTTGCTTCAACTTGGCCTTAACTACCTAGCAGAGAAGTTTAACCACGAGGCATGAAAAGTAAAGCCAGATTAGTATGCTGAGCTGTAAAAGGCTCAAGTCAACAACTTCAAACATCGCCAGTTCTGTCAATAACCCACTACTATTATGGGATATTGCTCTATGTATACAACTACTTTCTCTTAGATCAATGAGAAGAAATATTTGCACTAATAGTGTTTAGAAGAGTTATCATGTCTGCATCTTGTACTCTGAACTACTATGAAGATAACAATATGCATTGTAAAAATAAAAATAAAATGTTGCTAGTAAAATAAATAAATAAATAAATAAAGCTCACCCAAATAACAAAAACTATAGGAGTGGGCCATTCTTCAAAACCTGAACAGAGAAAGTTAACGACAGGCTGGGTGGCCTGACAGCAAGGTGGGTCTAAGGACAACTGGTGTGCTCATGGGGCCGTGGTCCATCTGGGAAACACAACTTAAATGACACAAAACCAACTTATGTAGACAGAAAGCCACTGTGGTCCTACAGGAAGAACCCTATTCCAGGTCCCCAACCCCTCCCTGTTCCAGGGTGTTGGGCCCAGAAGAATCCTGCATGTTTGAGAAGATGATGAAGCTGGGAGAA
Organism: Capromys pilorides; assembly: GCA_004027915.1. NCBI lineage: Eukaryota > Metazoa > Chordata > Mammalia > Rodentia > Capromyidae > Capromys > Capromys pilorides. The sequence goes on from PVKN010021374.1 coordinate 1,063, forward strand.
GCACCTCCACATGCTGAGCTGCACTTCAGTGAACACTCCAGGTCCCCAGGGTGTCCGGGGTGTCCTAGATCCCCAGAGTTGATCCAGGAGGTGTCCCACTGAGGCCCACCTGCTCACTTGCTTCCCCAGTTACACCTGCATCTCCTTGGTTCTAACGTGGCACCCTCAGGACTCTCAATCCACTCTACAGAAGCTGGAAGCAAGGGGACACGCCTCTCCCATTCTCTGCAGTAGGCTGGCCTGGCACCCACCTGGCTTGTCCTGGCACTGTCCCTTGAATGCCCAAAGCAATGCAATTAGAAGCGAGAGCATCTTATCCTGAAAGCCAGGATCGCCCAACCTCACCTCCAGCCTATGTGGATGGACACCATGATAGCATCACAAACACAGGCACAGCGAGGCCCTGGTGACATCACAGTGGGTGATGGGGCCAGGAAGGGGGTGCACAGCTCTTTCCCTGTCTGGTGTTCCCTCTGCAGCCGTTGTTGGAAGGCCATATCAGGCCAGCATTCATCTCTGTGGTCCCCTCCAGCCCCTGACACTGAGCGACTTGAGGAGCCATCAGGGCTCGTCTCTGCCCAGCACCAGAGCTTTGGCCACTGGGAATGTTCATTTATTCTCTGCAGCCAGATCTCAGTGACCTTCTGTGCCTTGTTAAGAAACTTCAGTCTATCGGCCCTCCTCAGTCTGGTTGATATAGGTGGATGAAACTCCCAACTTGAAAGGTACCTGGGACAAGTTCTTATTCTCTAAAACCAAAGAACGAATTTTAAGAACAAACAGAGGTTAAGAGCAGAATATTTATTGGGGGAAAGAAAGCTTCTGTCCAAGGGAAGGACAGAAGGGGGACCTGAACAGTTTGAGCTGGGACGTTGTCTCTTCCAAGGACTTTTATAGAGTAAAAATATTGGATGAGGTGGGTCTAAGGTGGTGGAAAACATGGGAACTCACTTAGGTGGGCATGAGGTGGGACAAAACTATGGTCAACCAATGAGATTACAAGCACCATTGCTCAGGTAAAATTGATTAAGTCAAGGACTGAATGAGGAAGCAAGAGTCACCACAGCAAGCTAGCAAGTAGGCATGAATATGACAGGGTCTCTCCCTGTTGGGGACTAGGTAAGTGACTCTTGGGGCTCTTTCAAGGTGATTGATACCTATTCAGAATATCAATCCTGATGCTTATCGGTAGGGAAGTATGTGGCTGCATTTGTTTACTCTTTTGTCTCCAAGTCTGGCCCATAGCAGGAGTGTCTGTCTCTTCCAAAGATGCGAAGTCACCTTGTCTTCCATACTGTTTCCTTGAGGGCCTGACCATGTCTGACTGCCTATAATATTTCTACCTAATTTAGCTGACTACAACATTGTGAGGGGCCACACACAGGGGAAGGGATCAAATTAAACAGGGGCATTTGCTAACATCTGTGTTCAAGGATACTTTAGATGGAAATATAGTTTTGTCCCACCTCATGCCCACCTAAGTGAGTCTGCATGGTTTTCACTTTACTGTACTGCATGGTTTTACACTATAGAAATCTCTGGAAGAGACAGCTTCCTGGGCTCACCCACTCGGGGCCACCCTCCTGTCCCTCTCTCAGATAGGAACTTCCTTTCCCTCAATAAATATGTTCTGCTCATTACCTCCTAAAATTCATTCTTTGGTTTCAGGGAACATGAACTCGTTCCAGGTCGTGTTGGGAGGTCAGTTTTCCCTATTTCATTTGGAGGTCATCTACCCGAGATCAGTTTTTACACTGCATCACAAGAACCCTAGTGCTCTCCAAGGATCCCTCTCTTCTTTTCTCAGGGGTCAGCTGTCAAACCTGTCACTCCACTCCCAAAACAGCCTCCTCACTCCCATACCCTGCCCTCTTTTACCATAGCACTAGTGACTACCTGCCATGGGCTATGTCCACAGAGCTTATTTACTCTCCATCTCTCCTGCTGTGCTATAACTTTGACGAGTGTGAGGGCTTTTTCTTTGTATTTATTCTTCTTTCCAGTTCCTAACAGGGTGCCTGGTACATGTTAGGTATTTAGCAAATAAGAATGGATGGATGGATGGATGGATGGATGGATGAGTGGAGGTTGACCTGTGAATGCCTATACTATGTTCCAGTCATGGCCCTGCCTCCTTGGTCTATATTACCTTAAGCAAATCATACTGGGAGTATCCTCTCCTTTCATGGGTTTTTGATGGCACTGATCAAAACCGTGCAAGAATTAGGAAAGAACAGATTTTGAAAGTATTATAGACAGGTAAGTTAGGCAGAAGATAGCAAGTGTGTGTGCATACAGGCATGTGCGCACGGGGCGGAGGCTGGTCCCAAGGCAGAGAAAGGACAACCAGGCCTTGGTCAGATAAGCAGAGGCCCAAGGGGAAGCATGCACAGGAATGGGGTGGGCTATTAAGTTTGGTATGTGACAAGTCCTTAGGTACCAAGCAAGGTGATGGATGGTGCTATGACAATTCCTGCACCTACCTACATGGAAAATATTTTCCTTCTCACAACTTTTTTTTTTTTAACAGACTATGAGACATATGTTCCACATCCATCTTTCTACTCAGAAGTTCTTTGAGACAATGCCGTCAGCCTTGACCAATCTTAGAATGGAGTTATCTGATTCACCCATCCTTCAAATAGCCATGCAGATAGCGGAGGTTTTAAACTGGTCGTGAAACCTGCTTGTGACCTTGTCAGTCTCGGCCACGTTCATCTGGATGGATGCGTGGTCCTTCGCACCAATAATGCGGTTGTTGGCGAAGCATTTCCGTGGCACGTACAAGTCCCGGCACTGGCCGGCATGGTTCTGCACAGTGCCGCTCCACCTGTTGCCTCCACATGATGAGCATGAGCAGAGAAAGGAAGTGGCAAGTCCCTGGAAAGCAGTATCATGGGCGGAGGCGGGACCTCAGCGAGGACTTCCAAATTGTGCCTCACCATGTTCTTCTAATAACCCATTTGGATAGGGCAGAGGCCAAGAGGCACCCGCACACTGTGCTTGCTACATGCCTCAACTCCTCAGAGGCCCCCTTTGTAGCTTAAGCTTGCTTTAGTCCTAGGTTAACCTTAGCCTGGCTCAAAGTGGTCTGGGTCCAGTCATTCTTTGGCATAAAAACATCTAATGAAAAGTCCCTTGGTGACCCACTTTCAGGCCCCCTGCTGACAACTGGGAGCTCTTTCTTGCTTCTTAGTAAACATTCCTCCTGCCTCCTTTGTCCTCACATTCATTCTTCGGTGGCATGAGACACAGACCCAGGTCATGCTGTTCTAGAAGCACGGCTTGCGGCAGCCTCCTTCACAGCTGGGCTGGGTTTCAGTGCTGGGGTGATGCTTGGTGATCAATGGGGTTGGCCTGGCTCCTCAACCTGTCTGCAGCCTTTCCTGCTCCCACAATACTGGAGGGGCTCGCCTGACCCAGCTTACGGGATTGCCCCACAGCTTCAAGGTGACAGCAGTGTACTTAAACTTTATATAAATGGAATCAATCCATATCCCAGGACTTGTAGAAGTCAATAGTTTGTCTTGGGATTTGCCTATATGTTCTCACACATATCCACGCTTTGTTTTATTGCTGTATAAAATTAGATTGAATGAGGGTGCCAAAAATTGAAGCCTTATTTTACAATTGAAGAACACTTGGGTTGATCCAGGTTTTTGCTAACACTGGACAGTGCTGCTATGAATATTCTTGCCTGGGTTTTCTAGACCTTTTCTAGACCAAAGGTTTCTCTAGGTTACTCCACAGCAGCAAGATGTGGAATCATAAGGATTGTGACTTCAAAATTGTTAAAAAGGAGTAAATTAAGTTCCATTTTGTATACATCAATTTTAACTCTCACCAGCATTATAAAGTGTTAAAATTATCACTGATTCTGCTGGAAGCTGCTGAAGCTAAAATTGGTCCTATGTGTGAAGGCAGGACAAGGCCACAGTGCCTTAAGCAGTCAAGCTACCGCAGTCTTGAGATGACCATCTTGCCTGGACAATTTCAGCCATTAGTCGCTAGGCAATCTTGTGTCTTGTGATGCTAACTTTGCGAGACTGTAAATAAATGCCCTTCTGTTGCTGGTTAGGTCCTTTGCCCATCAGTCACAGGCCTCCCCCTGACCTCAGCTATTATTCCTTGTGTTTATTTTCTAAATCCCCTGCCCTTTTCTCCTGGGGACCACCAAGAGACCAACAAGTCCCCACAGATTCTTATTTTCAAGTTTTTATTTTTCTGATAGGCATGAAGCACTACATCATTACGGTTTTACACTGACTTTTTCCTTGATATTCAATAAAAATGATATCTCATGTCTATCATATGTAAAGTAAATAATGGCAAATGCAAACTCCTTGACTAGAAGGAAGTCATAGGACAGATCATCTCACTGCTCCTCCTCCTGGGGCATTGCTTAGAAGCAGAGAGGGTCAGATGGCAAGATGACCTCTGACGTCAACATTGGGTATTGGAGCTAAGCGTGGGGCCGTGTGGAAGACTGCATTTCGGGTAAGGTTTTCATCCACTCATGTTCCTGCTGGCCCACAGGGATGATCTGTGTGAGCAGGTGGCTTTAGCTTTCTCAGTCCTTGAGTGTCTGACAGTGTCCAGCCCTCCTCCTCTATGGTCCTCTTGTCTCTGCAGGAAGCCCATGGCATGGAGCCCAGGGCCACCCCAGCATCTCTGCCTAAGCATCCCGAAGCAGTCTCAGGACAAATACTGGCATCCAGGCTGGCCCCCATCTGGAATCATTCCTCCCAGAGCCACAGTGATCACAGCCCTGCTGGACTACACCCTCCCCGCATTTCCCAGGGGTGGTCGGGGAGGATCTGGCTAACATCCAGGAGAGACTGGAGAAGGCGCACACCTGCCTGCTCACCTCAATCTTTAGAATCTGCAAGGCAGAACCTGGAGATCAGCACCAGGGCTACCTGTAAGACAGAGGCATCATTCAACATGAAAGGCAGGTAACACGATTTCCTCGTTAGTGTGACTATGTAGCAGATGCCACTTGAGGCATATCCAAAAGTCTCTTGTTAGCCAGAAACTCACATTTGTTCTATATTTTATTTGCTGAGTCTGTCCTAATCCCACTGCACATCATGGTCAGAGGACCCTGGGCAGCACTTCTATGATGTCACCAGGAGAAGTCACCTGGCAATAGTCCCTGGACTGCTTGTCCCCTTTTGTGCCTTCTTTAGTTTCTGAGTCCCTGTGGTGACCCCCAAAAGCACCGAAATTGCTCTCCCATCTGTCCCCTAGACTTGCCCTAAGATGGGCAGCAGGAAAGCCAGGGCCCAGCCAGCGAGGGCACCTGAGGGCCAGAAGGCAGAATGAGTGGTGAGACCAGGGCCAGGGTGGCAGGCACCTTGAGACCACCACCCCTTGGGGCCGGGACAGCCTGAGGAGCAGGAGAGCCATTGCCCAGGGCAAGCGGGGTTGACTCCATCCCAGCTCCCCTCAGGAGGCAGAGCTCAGCGGGCAGAGGGGACTCTGGGTGGCCAGGAGAGGCTGTGTCCAGGGAGCCACCACTGGGAGCTAGAGAAGCACAGGAACCTGGAGGGAGCTGGAGCCACGTGCTCAGTGGTGGAAGGGCCTCCAGGTCACCTGGCCACACCTTGGGCTTCTCCAGGTGGCACTAAAGGGTCGGAGTCCAGGAACACACAGAGGCTGGGGACTGGTGACCGATCTGGAGAGGAAAATGATTGCTGCATCCTCTGGCCCCGGGGCCCAGCGAGTGGCCACACAGGAGGGTGAATCTACTCAAGCCAGCACCCTGAGCAGTGCAGATCTCAGCCCAGCAGCAGCCAGTGACCTACAGAGCATTTCCTCCTGAGTCTGACCTTTCCTGCTTTAGGAAAAGATGGGTGTGGCCAGAGGTTGGAAGACCATGGGATTCAATCCAGAAACTGCCAGAGGTAGGGAGCGCGGCCCACTGGCAGGGCTTGAGGGGCTGGCCGGGGCCTCTGAACGTGGCTGAGTCAGGCCTAGGGCTGCAGGTCAGAGTCCCTGGCCCACCCCGGGGTGTCAGGAGAGGCAGGGGGTCTCCTGGGGCTCTTCCTGTCTAGGTCTCTGTGTCTATCTCACCCACCTCCCAGAGAAGCCCAGGGAAGAGAGGATGTAGGCCTTACAGAGGGGCTGGGAGTACAGAGGCCAGCAGTAGTGTGCCAAGGACACCCGGTGAAAGTGGGGGACACCAGCTCAGCCCGAAGGTGCCAGAAAGCCATCTCAGCCCATGCTCTGGGGAAATAACCTTGAAAACAAGTAGTGGGAAGAATCCACCTGACCTGGGCCCACAACCTTTGTGACATCGCAGTCGCCTGGGCCCTGAGAAGGTGGCCGTCAGGCAGGGGCTACTGCTCCGGTCCCGGCCTCCTGCGCCACACACAGCCCAGCATGCTCCTGCTCCCCATCCTGCTGCTCATGCCCCATGCCCAGGCGGCAGATTTCGGTACGTGGACTCTCCTCCCAGGGGCCTCGGCAGCTTTCCGGGCAGGGCTGGGTGGGACAGTCACCATTTCCACATCCTTTTGTGCCCCCAGTGAGGACATTAGGGCACCGGCTCAGGAACCAGCTCACTGGCCCCCAGGAGGCCCATTCACAAGAGCACAGATGCCGTGGAATGTTCCACACCACTCTTCCTCAGTGTCACTCCTCTTTTTTGGGGGGGCGGGGGGTTGTACAAATTCTTGAACCCAGGGGCCTTGCACTGTGCTACATTCCCAGCTTTTTAAAATTTTTATTTTTTATTCTGAGACAGGGTCTCACTAATTCATTAAATTGGCCAGGCTAGGCTCAAACTCCTGCCCACAAGGATGGGCTGACAGGCCTGAGCCTCCATGCCTGGCTGTCGCTTCTCCTTCCTCTTCTCCAGCAGACAGCCCAGCGCCACAGCAGGCCAAGGTCCAGGGTGCTCTGTCCTCACAGGTGGCTCCTCTCAACTCCCTAAGAGACAGGGAGCAGTCAGCAGGCTGACCTGTGCCACCCTCAGCCTCCTGTTCCACTCCCCGAAGTGTCCCTAATTAGTTGGGATCCCTTTGGTGCATCCAGGACAACCCCCTAATCCCTGGTTAGTAACCTAGACTCCATCTCCCCAAGTGTGTGATGCCTTCTGAGGGAAATACTCACAGACCTCGGGGCACAGCCTGGAGAACTGGGGCCAGGCCACCCCAGGGCTGGCTGGGGTCAGCATTTCCAGTGCTCCCTACCCCCAGCTTTGAGCTCTGTTGGCTTCCTGAGGTCTCCAGAGGTACCTGTAACCAGGCTAGAGCGGGAACAGCGACATCTGTGGCCAATCCCCTCTTTGGCCCTGCTGGCCCTGCAAGTGCTGACGCAGCTCCTCCTCCTGCTCTCTTCCATCCCGGCAGCATGTGGCGAAAGACCCATTTTCGAGGGCAGGACTCGGTATTCTCGGATCATTGGGGGGATGGAGGCCGAGGAGGGGGAGTTCCCATGGCAGGTGAGTGTTCAGGTGGCCAATGAGCACCTGTGTGGCGGCTCCATCCTCAGCGCATGGTGGATTCTCACAGCTGCTCACTGCCTAACTTACGAGGAAATCGCGTGAGTACATGGGCACCGCAGCCAGCGCTTCTCCCAGGGCAGCCCCAGGGCCCCTGCACACTCACCCAGATGTGACTGCCCAGAGGGAGCCAAGTACTGTCTCCTGACCTGGACAGGACAGGAAGGACACGCCCACCCTCCCATGCCCGGCCTGGGGACTGGGCCTGGAACAGATACTCTGGTCACCCTGAGATCAATCAACATCTGCAGCCAGATGGGCCAGAGGGCATTGTGCTCACTCGGGTGCTCCCAGGAGGGAATCGTAATCCTGGGAGGACCGGGCCCCCTGTAGGCAGAGGCATTTACTAACCATGCGCCAGTGACCCCGCTAAGCCGTCACCTGTGTTAGCTCATTTACCTCTGCAGTGGCCCTCTGGGGCAGGTAGAAGCAGTACCGTGGCCTCATGGGTGCAGAGTCATGGTCTGGTCAAGTCAGAAATTCCATTCGAGGCACTGGGCCAGGAGAGAAAGGAGCACTGAAACCCCAGCTTTGGCACATGTGCATCTATCTGTACTTCCTTGAGACAGCTAGAAAACACCCAGGAATCTGGCTTTGAGGGCTGGACAGAGTTGTGGATGTGGCTCAGTGGTAGAGCACTTACCCAGCATGCATGCAGCCCAGAATTCAATCCCTGGCACTGGAAAACAGAACAAAACCCTACGGGTGTTTCGCTCTGATGAAACAAGAACCTTCCTTTAGCACGTTCTTCATAGGAGAGAGGGATCGGCTCCTGGAAGCTGCTGGCCACCTGGCCTGGAGCAGTCCCCATAGTGCCCCATCCCTGAAGGGCCTTCTCGTCAGTGGCAGGACCAGATCCAGCTCTGCTCCTGGGCCTCTGACTTGCTGGTAGACCGAGTGACACAGCAATGTGGGCAAAGCATGCAGTGACTCATGCATTTGCTATCGTGGCACTTGAATCTGTGCCACGCCTTTCTCTGTGGGTTCTGCTTCCCCAAACTAAGCATTGTCTCCACTCTCTTCCATGTTGGTGTCTCATTCCCTGACAGTCTGGGCTGCCCTGCCTGGTTTTGCCCTCTCTGTCTCTGTCTGTCTCTGTCTCTGTCTCTATCTTTCTCTGTCGTTGTCTCCCTCTGTCTCTGTCTCTCTGTCTCTCTCTGTCTCTGTCTCTCTGTCTCTGTCTCTCTCTGTCTCTGTTTCTCTCGTGTCTCTCTGTGTCTCTCTCTCTCCTTTTTAAATCCTCCCATCTTCTGAGCAACAGGCCCCATAGTTCTGTCCTAAAGGTCCCTAGGAATACATGAGATATAGGTTTGAGGATTGACTGAATGCTGTTCACTTTTGTGACTTCTTTCCTGTCCTCCCCTTTTCTGGTTATCTGCTGCCACCAGACCCAAAGAAGTGATTGTGGTGCTGGGGACCAATGACTTAACCGGCCCGCAAGTAGAAGTTAAGCAGGTCACCAACATCATCCTTCACAAGGACTACACAAGAGCCTCCATGGACAGCGACATCGGCTTGCTGCTGTTGGCCTCACCCATTGAGTTCAGCAGCTTGAAAGTGCCCATCTGCTTGCCCCCCAAGCCCAGTCCTGTCAGCTGGCACCAGTGCTGGGTGGCTGGATGGGGACAGACGATTTCAAGTACATGACACCTGCGTCTCAGATGAGCTGCTAGGGAAGAGCCATGTGATGGAGGGCGGGGAGAGGAGAGCACAGAGGAGGCAGAGGGAGCTTTCCTTGGGTCCTCGCGTCCGCCAGGGCATGTATCTCTGAGGCCCAGCTGAAGTGCACAGGCTCCTTTGCTTACTGGGCGGAGCTCCTTTCCAGAGCTTAGCAGAGCATTGTGGGTAGAGTTGGGTTCTGGCTCCAGAGAGTTCTCGAACTCAGAAGCAGATCGGGACCCCACAAAACTAAAAACCCTCAGTCAGGACAAGTGTTATGAAACTTCTGCATGCTCAGAGTTCCTGAAGAAGTCTGGGCAAATTCCTGGCACCTGCAGGGCCAGACCGCAACACCCTTGTGCATTTTTACTGGGGTGCAAACCGGCTTCATGTGGCCCTTGGGGTGGAGCAGCTGTGTGCGGAAGAAAGCAGTAGGAAGGGGAAAACGAATTGATGAGGCGGGATGGTGTGGGAAAAGGTCACTAGCCAAGGTCCCTGAGAAACGGAGCCAGCAGGGCGGGTGGGAGTCGACCTTGCTGGGCAACGGCGAATCCTAAAGGAGAGGAGCCAGCAGGTGGGCGTGCTTGGGAGTACAGTTGCCTGATGCTCCCAGAGGCTTCCGAGAACAAGACCATGAGGGGTGTGGGTGGCCCTCAGGGTGGGGGCCTGAGGTATGCAGGGCCCTGGTAGGGCACAGCCAGTGTGTGATCCCATGGAAACTGGCCTCCTGGTGGCCTTCTAATGTCTCTTTCTCTGTGGTCCAGCTGAAAAAGCCTCCATGAGGAATGATCTGATGAAAGTGCCAATGGTCATCACTGACTGGAAGGAATGTTCCAAGCTGTTTCCAAGACTCACCAAAAACATGCTGTGTGCCGGGTACGAGAATGAGAACTATGACGCCTGCCAGGTAACTCAGGCTGCTCTGGCTGCAGAGAAGAGATGGTCCAGGCCCTGGAAACATGCGCGGGAAGCAAGGGCCGGGCGGGGGTAGCAGAGCGTCTGAGTGCTGTGCACAGCAGCCTCCTAGGGTCAGTGGGCTACAACTGCAGTGTCTCTGTTCTGAAACACAAGGTAATTTGGGCTCCATCACTTTCCCCGAGGAAAACACCTACAGAGCAAAACACCAATGAGGACTTGAGGGCCAAGCAAGGAGTCATTTTAACTCATCCTTTAAACAGCCTTAAGGGAGCACAATAGGGGGTCATTGGACCAGCCTGGGTCCCTACCTCAGGAACCCCACAGTCTCCTGGGCAGGGAGTATGGGACACCCAATATACAGGTGGTGCAGGTGGTTTCCATTGAACTAGTTTCAAATGAGCACAAACGTCTTAAAATCCATTTGATTGCTCACTAGAAAAATGGAATTGCAGAGGTTAACTCCCTCTGGCTCCAAGGATGGATGATATGACTGGCATTTAAGTGCAAAGATGCTCTCTGTCCTGGGAGAGGCCGCTTGATGAAAGCTAGAGACCTGTAGTCACCAGTGGCCAGTGACTCTCATCATGGAGGTGAACCTACAAATACAGGTGTGGAATGATGTGTGCCACACATCAGACAGGCAGGCCACCCACAAAGGAGAAAGCCATTACTGGGGAGTCCAAAGAGCCTGGCAGTCTCCCCCGGAGGGGACACAGGTTGAAGCAGTGAGGTGGAAGAGAAAGGAGCAGGGATCTGAGGCCAGCAGCAGCAGGTCCAGCAACATACACCAGGTCCAGACGGAGTCCCAGGTGTGAGCCCTGGGGGGACCAGATGGACAACTGGAATAAGTGTCACAGGAGCCTCGGGTTTTCTTCACTTCTTGATTCTGCTTCCAGGAGCAGGTACACTCCTTTCTGTCCCTTTCTCCCCGAGCTAAACCCTGTATGGAAGTTTCCAGGTGACTCAGGCTACAGGTGGAGGAAGAGGTGCCCCTCTGAAGGGCAGAGGGGGCATCCTGGTGTCCACGAAGATGTTCTGTCTCCTGATGGTGTTGGTCTTAGAGACCTGATTGTGATATTGCACTTTCTAGTTTTGCAGGATATTACTGGGGAAGTTGAGGGGACACAGTGTCTCTGTTTCTTACTCTCTTACTTTTTTGCAAATGCATAAAGGCCACATTCAAATTGAAATGTTCCACGTCAAGGATCACTTGAAGTAGCACAGTGAAGCCAAATGGAAGATCAAACCTACCAGTGGCCAGCATTTCTCTCTGGATGGCAAGGATGCACGCATAATCCCAAGCGTCACAAGGAGCTGCGATCTTATTTGTCTCCTGCCCCCAGATCCAGCACACACATGCATTTGAACCTGAAGTTCCAGTGCCTCATCCAGGGCTCAGCCCATGACGCAAGTTGAACAAACGTTTCTCAAATAACCGAGCCCAGGCATCCAGCTGTCCATAGCTGTCAGTGAAGCAGCCACTGAGTGAGGTTTACTGGGGAGAAATCCTGAAGGTCCTGAGTGTGCAGGTGCAGACCGGGGCTGGGGGCGGTGTGCGGCGCTGGACAGCGGACAGTTTGGCTGGGGGCTGCCCCACCTACCCATACTTAGGTCTGCTCCATAAACTCAGATTGATCATGCTCTTCATTTGTATCATTATCCAATTCATTGGAATGCAGGTTCAATGGGAGCCCTGAGCTTGTTTTCTTGTCACTAGACAGTTCCATCTCGGGAGACAGCGGCACCCAAAGAGTGTCACTTATGTCCAGTCTGTTCTACAATCCTGTCGTGGTTGATGTCACTGCAGAAGCCCTGCTTCATGAAGGCAGGATGCAGGACATGGGAGCAGGCCTTGCCGTGTTTCTGTGGAAATCTCAGGATATTTCACCTTAACTGTAATTGAAAACCTATGGAGATTTGACGTTGTCTCACACTTTCTTTTACGGCCACCAGGCTTTGCAGTCACAAATAAATAACTCATCCTCTTCTTCTACAAACTCTACTCACCTGGCATATTGACAAATGTGTTGTGGACCCCTTCCTCCCCAGGCAAGGAATCTTCTGTGGTTGGCAGGAATGCTTAAGTTACTTTGAAAGCTGAAGTCGGCCTTTCTGCAGGAGCTGGGGGAAAGAAGGCTCTGGCTCAGTCTCTTTCAAACTCTCTGCTCATGCTGGCATATCAAACACCCCCCTCCTAATTCCAGCTTGGCTTTGAATGCATCCGCTTTATCTGTCAACTTGAACACCATTGTTGCTGCTCCCTGAAGTGACGGATTGGTTGAGTTCACTGATTAGGTTGAATATGTCACATGAGTAAGTGAGTTTTATAAGCCATTATGTGCCACTTGAAATGCACTACCAGAGACTATTTTTCCCAAAGAAATTTCTGGAGTAGCTCTCATAACTGCAAAACTTTGGCCAGCAATATGTATGTATGTATGTATGTATGTATGTATGTATGTATGTATGTATGTATTTTGGTACTGGGGATTGAACTTAAGACCTCACACTTTCTAGGCAGGTGCTTATGCTGTTGAACCATTTTCCCTGCCCCATCCACGCTTATAAAAGTGTCTACTTCTGTGTACCAGGGAAGATGAGAGTGCACTGCATCCATCTCCTCACAGAGTTGCCTGAAGAGCTCTGAGTTAAGAGTAGTGCTTTGATGATGTCGATCATTTTAATCACGTTCTACAAAACAGTAAGTTCAGGTGACCTTTCCTGGCTGGCCAGCATTTCTTTATGGATGACCAGGGTGCAGGCACACACCCAGAAGTGACTTATCTGATCTGTGGAGTGAAAGCAGAGAGCAGCCTGCTCAGGGCAGCCTCTGTCCATGCGTGCTTGGGCACAAATTGACCAATTCAGTTTTCCTGAAGGACAATCATTCAAAAATTTGAAGATTTCTTCAGCTGTGCTGTGGGTTAGCAAGAAAAATGCACATAACCAATCGTGTACACCTTCCTGGAAAATATACTACACAAAAGCAAACATCGCTGCTTTTGTCAACATCGGTAGACTCGACAACCTGAATTTCGTACCACAGACCCATTAATCCTCTCTGCCAACTATGCCCACCATCCTCTGCCATGTCATAAGCCTACTGATGATGCTAATAGAAAGAGGAACGTGTGCCACACTTTGAACTGTGGCTCTCCTATGAGCTCATATGTCCTGAGCAGCAGACCTGATCAACTCTTCACCAATAGTAAAGAGCTTCTTAGTTTTAGCAGTGCAGCAAGCCATTGAGGATGATGTCCTCAGGCACATGCCCTTGACGATGGGAATTTGGGAACTGCTCCTTTTCTTGGTGTTCATGTCTCTTTCTTTTGGAAAGCTCCAAAGGCTTGTCTTTTAAGGCAAGGTGCATGGTCAGTTTTGAAAGTTTCCTGGTCTTGTTGAATAGCTGGTTGCCACACATTGTGGCACCTCAGTTCATCAACTTGATTCATCTCATGATTCTGGAAAAGCTGACCATGCTCCTGTTCATGTGGGAAGGATGGTTGTGATCATGTGTGTTATCTGATGTGGAGTTCACAAACAAAGAGTGTTGCCAAATGCTTCTGCTTGCAAACCAAACAGGTGCCACTGTATTATACAAAGCGGGCTTGGAGAACGCGAATCACCTGTTGCAATGAACCTGCCATTAAGTAGGGCTCTTGGTATTTTCTCTTTTTTTATTACTTTTAATAAGAAATAACAATATGAGAGTTTCAAAGCATGTTAGTAGTACATTTTCAATAATTGACACATTGCATATTGTTGTCCTCATAGTATTATACAGAGTACAGGGTGTAGACATGATAAATTTTCTAATCGATATTGGTAAGGAAAGAAAGAGAAAATAAGAAAAAGAAAAAAATTTTCTTCTCTTTGTACAAAGAAGGAGTAGTTGTATACATAGTCCAATGTTCCATAATTGCAGTGGGATACCGGTGAAACTGGCAATGTTGGAGGCTGTTGATTTAAGCCTCTTACAGCTCATCAGACTAATCTAGCTCTGCATTTTATGCTTCGTAATTAGGCTTTTCTGCTGGGTAATTGAGGGTAAGTTAAAGCAAGACCTGTATAACAAAACTTTCATCATTTGTGTTTTCCAAAGTCAAATCTCCTCAGGATTAACTTTGGAACCATATACAGTGCTTTGTAGAACTGTTGTCAGTGTCAGCCATCAGAATGAGTCACTACCATTGCTTGACCAGTTTGCTCTCTGTGAAGGCCTGAGAGAATGTTTTCTCCCTAGGTGATGCTCCCTAGACACACTATACTTCATTTATCCCTTTCCTCTGAGGTCCCATAATCTCCTTGAACAGAAAATTGGGGAAACCACTGAGTTATAAGATGTTACAGCACAGGTTCTCTTATGTCCTGAGTCTTCACTGACCTTGAAGGGCTAGGGCCAAAATGTTGGC
>PVKN010021375.1:0-15560 GCA_004027915.1 Capromys pilorides
TATTCATGTTTAGCTGACACTTATTTAAATAAATATAAGCAGTTTCTGACTCACTCATCATCCATTTATTCTGCTATTATTTTTTTAAGTAGTACTAAAACAATACACATTTAGTATACAGCACGGTCGAAATTTTAACAGTTGATCTTTTTCCAGACTTCAAATATGCAGTAGAATGCTTCCTGATTACACTGGACTTTGGCACCATTGTACATGTGGCTCCCAGTCAAGCAGAAGATGACAGGGATAAAATACTGATGCCTTCAGGTGTGTTCAATCTGCCATCTGTGGTCGGGACTTGCCTACTCTATGGGACACTGTACAGTGGAGAAATGGTCAGTAGGGTGGGTGCACTAACTGTATAAGCTGCCTTCAATTTTTGATAGTTCTCTAGGCATAACCAGTTCTTACATTGATAAGTATCTCTATTTAAATGACTTCATTAAAAATTTATGAAACGAAATTCAATATGTTTGTGCACTTCAAACTTCAACTTACATAAACTAAATAAATCAAGGTCACTGAGCTATCAAGTGACATAAAAATAATTTGGGTGATTTGAGAACTCTAGTTCCTAAATCCTTCAAAATTCTTCTCTTTGTCTGTTGCTGCATGATTTCGTGTGCACATTACCAGGAACAATTCTAACTTCTGTGGTGCATAGTTTTTCTCAATTTAACCTCGTCTGGTCTTTTGTTTCCACTACCAGGAGATATTATATATTTCACATTTCTATAATAATGATTTGTACTATTTAAAAAACAATAATAGAATAGAACAATAGTGTTCTGTGTCATTTACTGGTCATCTACTATAATCTGTTCATTATAACTTATATTTTGAAAATAATTACTTGAACATATCTCAGTGATATTCAGGGAATAATATATGAGTGTTAAATTAACAGAGTGTGAGCTAAGTCTCAGAGAAGCACTGGATTGGCAGGCAGTACCTGCAAAATGGCCACTATGGTGAATCTCAGAGCTTTTTCTACCTTCCTCACGGTGTAAAGCTGCTGAAGTTTTTCCCAATCCATGGATGAGCTACAGATGCTTCCTCCCTCTGGAGTCTAACAGGTTTTTATGAGGATTCCTTCAGAATGGAGTGCTTCGCTTGCTCAATCCATCGGTGATCTGCCATCATTCACATCACACATTGAGCTGCGAACACCCTGACCTGGAGCCTCCCAGTGCAGCGTTTGGTCAAATCAGGCTGGAAATGTTTCACAAATGGCCAAGTAAAGGAAGAAGGTAGAAAGAAAGGGAACTTAATATCATTTTGCTTCATTGCTCTCCTGCAGATCAGACAGACACATCAGGATTTATTATTATAATCTTTCTCTGGTATGATATTCTGGGAGCGTATGAGCTTCAGAATGTGTTGGGAGAGCAGATTGCATTCAGAAAGCAGCCTTGAATTCACACTGGAAAATCTCTTTTTCTATAATCATAACTTGCATTGGGGGTGATTTGGCCAAATAATTTTTATTTATAGTCTGGTCTTCAAATCACATTTGAGCGTTTCAGAGAACAAACATATATTCTTGATGGGAGTTGGCCATCCTGGAGAGATGGATCAACATTGATTGTGGATATACAAGCGTGGAAGAGGTGGCAGAATATTAACTGTGACACATTGCATAAATGGGCCACTTTCTGAAGCTCAGTTTCCTTTCTGCACAGTATACATAAACAGATGAATTTGTAAGGTATCCTCATAGGAAAAATTAACATTAATAGAGATTATATATATATATATATATATATATATATATATATATATAAAATGATCTCATATAAAGCTTTGTACTCTGTTAATGTGGCCATATTTCTGCTATAAGTCTTAGTAAATTTGTTTTGTTTTTTCCATCTATTTTATTCATTTAAGTATTTGGTACAGGGTCTCACTATGCAGTTCTTACTCACAGTAATTCTTCTGTGTCAGCCTCCACAGCACTGGGATTACAGTTGTGTGTCCCCATTCTCAGTTTTGGTGGCTGGCTCAGTTTGTGGCCAACATGGCATGTGGCACTGGGGATCAAATCTGGGTCCTTGTACTTGCCAAGCACGTGCTTAGACCACTGGACTACATCGCTGGCCACACTCTTAGTAAATTTGAAGGTATATATTTCTTCCCAAAATTACAAGAGCTACTAAGACAGTGTCATTAACATAATACATAACATCTGAAATGTTTTCATAATTATGCTAAATTCTAGAATATTTACCATAAAGTGATTATAAATGGTGTTAAGATGCATATTTATATACAGTATATCTATACAGTTAACCTTCAGTGCCCCTGGGGTAAGGGCTCCAGAATCTCTATGAATGCTAGACTCATATATGAAAGTGCATGGTACAAAATTACCCAGTATGCACCTATAACATACTCCTATCCTTCAGAGTACTTCAATACATTTTAGTAAATCAAATCTACATTTCTTATAATATGGAATACAATGTGAATGCTATATTGAGGTAACATGCTATGTTATTTAGAGAATAGCAACAGTTTTGAGACTTTTTACAACTTTTCTTGAGTGAAACTAAAAATAGAGAATCACAGATAGGGAAGGACGCTACACTTTATAAATCTTTTATTCAGAGACTAATTATATTCCTCTTTGTCCCCACATTAGATGTTAGCATTGTATAGTCAATATGAACACAAAGAATTCTAAATTAAGTTTATATCATAATTACTAATGCTATGGGTTCAGGATTCATATGTGGTTCAAATCCTCATTCATTAGATACTCATTGTATTTCAAGAGTCCACTTCATGTTATTAATGAAATACCATGGAGATTATATAAATGCACATATTAACTCCTAAGTTTCAGTTATTTGTAATACTGGTAGATGGCTGGGGATATAGCTCAGTGACATAAGCACCTGACTGGCAAGCTCAAGGTCCTGAGTTCAATTCCTGTTCTTTCACTAAAAACAAAAACAAAAAAAAATCTAGTAGAAAATGGATATCAAAATGTGGTTTATTTTGATCCATTAAGCAAAATAATATCTATAGAGTTATGGTCACTGATCAAAAAATGTCAAGTTCACTTGAGTCATAACCCCCAGTTGACTAGAGAAGCACAATTCTTGGTTAGGCCAGTGGGTGTCTCACCTGTAGAATACAAATTAAGAGGCGAAGATCCACCCAGGTTATGGATGCACCAACTTGTTCCATGAATGGAATAGCAAAAATGGATAAAGAAGAGAATGTGTCCATATTTGAAGAACCACAGTCTTCTGGGGCATGTGTGTTCCTCATTTTAGCACCTTAGTTCATAGAGCTCCAGTTCCCTCAGTCTTTCCATATGGGCTCACACCAGTAATTTTCTGCAGTGATCTGCCAGGCCTTCAACCTTTGACTTATTTCCTTTATTCCTCTTGTTCTATGCCTTTGGTCTTATTGGGCCACATAGATTTGTATCCTCTGGCTTTCCCTCATGCACATAGCTATTTCAGACTCTCCAGCCTCTAATCCTATAATTCTACCTAGTAAATGCCTTGCATAATTTTGCACATATTTTTCATTGATTCTGACACCCTAAGGAACTCTCATTAATATATAGTTACTGTTTTTAAGCTTATTTATAGTGCGCCCTTATATAAAGTCATCATTATGTTATTAACACACAAACCCTAGAAAATATGGAGGTGTTAACCTCTTTATAAGTAAAATATACAATTAAATGAATCCTCTACCAGTTATTTATCAATATTCTACATATTTATAAGTAATTTTGTACAATAAATCAAATGAGTTTACTTGTACTTAAAAGACAGAATCATTGAAAGATTTATCAACTTGCTAGTGGTGAAGCCTAGTTGTCTCATCATTCTGTGAGAGAACCATGCCCAGAGTGCTTCACAGTCTAGAAAAGTCAAATTTAAGTGGCTTGCACCTCTCTGAGAGGGGGGAGACATATTCAGTCAATTTCCATTCATTACAGCCTAAACAATAAGTCAGCATGGGAAAAATGAATAAATCAGGGCAGAGTTTATAAGCTTATCAAGTTACTTAGTTTGAAGGTTGAAATCTAAAGTAGGAGCCTCTTTATAAAAATGATACATACAGCTATTCTTGTCGTCATTAGTCAGCATATCCAGTTATCCCTCTAGACCTCCATCTCATGGAGTTGGGATTCAGCAAATAGTTCTTTTTCCTTGCAACTCTAAGTTACAAAAATCAGCACTCCACCAGGGATGGTGAATGTGGTTTGAAATTTGGCTCAACAATCAAGGTTTCGGAACAATATAGTTATGGTTATGTCAAATAAGAGCCTCATTTGTCCAAATTGGCAGTTCTCTGGCAGTTCCCTCCTGCTGCTACCTGGGAGAACCTACTTCTGTGTTTCCATGGTTCCTTTCAGGAAAGAAAAACACAGACACTTGAGACTGATATATTAAATATCCTTGTTTTAATGATTGATAAATGAATTTAAGAAAAAAAAAAACAGCCAATGCAATCTGCTGCCTTCATCACAATTGTTCAGCCTTGGTGTTCAGAGAATTGTTTATTTGCACTTGTGAGTAAAATCTGAATATGTCCTAAAGCCAAGATAGCAGTCTTGAGACTCTGTTCCTTAAGTGATGAGCTGTTAATACATTTCTTCATCACTGCACGATTGTCGTTTGAATTTAATTCAGATCAAACAAGAGGATTTGGTAAAAGTAAGTACTCTGGTGTGAAGAACATCATATACAGGTCTTATGTGCCTGCAGAAGGAAACTTGAGAAAGTTATGGAATCATCAAGCTAAGGGGGCTCACATGCTGTTAGGAGATGGCATCTGTTTGCAAGAGGCAAGTCTCTGTGAATAACCTGCGAGGATTATTCCTTGTTCTTTCCTTTCCTCTCTGCCATGATGGGAGTGGATTCCCTTCCCCGTGCTGTTCCTGACATGGAGCAAGCCTACCAGGAACTACAAACATGAGCCAAAATAAATGTGCTCCCCTTTACTTATATTGTAGGTGTTGAGTATTTTTTCCCAGTGAAAATAAAGTGAAAAAGATGGATTTGGATGCCAGTAGAGTTGTTGTGAACCTTGCTAACAATGTGTCTTGTTTTAGATTTTTTTAAATTAAAAATAATTAGTTAAACTTATTGGAATATTTGAGGTAAACATAATGATCACATTCATCATAAAGAATTTATACCTTTATTGGCATTTCTTAATTTTTTTTTTTTTATTTTCCCCTTCCCCTACACTCCCTTGAAGCTCTCTTCTCCTCTTTATTTACAATGGCTTTGATTTCATTTTGTTCTTTTTTTTTCTTGTTTTTATCTATGTGCTTTAAAAGTCTTTGGAACTCGTTTAGTGATGGAGTTTGAATAGTTATGAAGATACTGCCTAGAAAAGACAGAATAAGGCTGCTATAAGCCAAGCTCAAGAGAGAGTCTAATTGGACCTGAAGAGACCAGAATGCTAATAAACATGCAGGGTGTAAAGACCAGGATCAGAAAGTTTCACTTGATAACAAGGACTGGATTTTCCAGTGGACTCAAGCTATTGTCTGATATATTCTGGCAGAAACTTTGTCTATAATTTGCTCATGCTCAGAAACTTAAGGGAAGTGAACTAATTATACTGGTGGGGGAAATTCAAGGTAGCCTACCACTCACTAAGGTCTGGATAATATTGGACTGGTTTAGGCAGTAACCTAAGAATCAAGAGGAGACAGCACAGCTGAGTAATTTTTAATGTTTTGATTTTCACCAGAATAGAAAAATCTATGATATTAAGGCCTGTAATATTTTGCCCTTGGGCAGACTAGTTGCTGAACAGATTACCATTACATTACAGTAAAACAAAACTTGTTAGATCAGGGCAATAGGAAGAATGACTTGAGGATACCTCAGGAGTCACTAAGATCTTACCTTTCCGTGACACTTTGTTCAAAACTGAAACTCGTTTTAGAGAGCTTGAAGGTACGATTTTGGACAATGATAGTTGAGGTAACTGGTTCCCTGAGGTTTGATTCACAGTTCTCAGCCATCCACGTCCTCAGAAGAGATCTCTGCAAAAAAGCACAAGAGTCTTTGGGCACCACGAAAACTGGCGACAAGTCTTAGCATTATCCACCTGTTATTGTTTTACTAGAATGTGGTATGTGAGAGCTGTGAGGTGAGCCCAGTGTGTATGTGCGTGTGGTGGTGCATGGCTGCAATTCCAGCATTTGGGAGGCTGAGGCAGGAGAATCATTTCAAATTTAAGACCAGCCAACATTGCAAAGTGAGTTCAAGTTAGAACTGAGTGGTGAGATCCTATCTCAGAAATCCAAAAAGAAAAAGAGCTGTGAGATTAGGAGGCTCCTACCCTAATTTCAGAAAAAAGTCTAGTAGCTTGTTTCTAAGAAAGCATTGTGGGTGGTGGCCAAATAGCTCAGTAGATTAAAGTGCCTGCAAGCAGGCCCAGGGGCCTGGAGTTCAATCCCTGGGCCTACCATGCTGTCCTCGATCCCTGGGCATGCTGAGATGGCAATTGAGTCTGGGTGTGGTGGTGCCCACCTGTAATCCCAGGTCTTGGGAGGGTGTAAACAGGTGGATCACTGAGTCTGATCTAGTAGTGAGACTTTGAAGACCCTGTAGACTCTTCTCTAAAATACAAAAAAAAAAAAAAAATCAATGAATGAATGTTATGTGAATACAGCTAAAAGTGAAGCAAATATCTCAGAAATTTGAAAAAGCCAGTAATGTGGAACATTTGAAGAAGGCTTTAGGCAGCAAGAAAATCAACCCCTAAAGAACCCATGCGAATTGCAACTATGGGACAGTGCTGAACAAATCCTTTGGTGTTTAAATCTCATTGACACAAATTCCCTTGGTGTGGCACATGGAGCTACAGGATTTAAAATTTGCCTTGTTGGGCTGGAGATATAGCTTGATGGTCTAAGTGCCTGCTTGTCAAGAGCAAAGACACAGGTGTGGTCCCTGGTACCCCATGCTTTGCCTGCCCTGAAACCGTGGATATTCCCTGCAGGCCACCCAAACCAGGCATGGTGGTACAGGTTTCTAGGAAAGCTGAGACAGGAGGGTCATTACAAGTCAAGCTGCATAGCCAGATGCTGCACCAAATAAATAAATAATTGATTTAAAAAAAAATTCCTTGTTGGATTTCAGATTTATTTTGGTCCCATTTCTTTCTATGCTTTAAAGTGGGACTATTTACCTTATTTCATTATATATTATCAGTGCTTAGTTTTCTGATTTTCACAGGGGTTTACAGCTGATAGTATGCCTTGTGTATCAAATGAGACCTTTGGAGTTGGATTTTCAGGAAAGCTAGAACTGGTTAAAGTTTGATAACATTTAGAGGGGGACGAAATCTGCATGTCATGAATACATTCATGTGATCTGGGTTGGAGGCAGGTGTGAAATACATGATTTAAGTAAAAGGTGTTGCTAAGGGTCTCATGCAGCCTTCAGAGAGGCTTTTGGAGGGTGATTAAGTCATAGGGGTCTTGTGACTGGCTTGTTATGAGGTGGGACCTAGTTGGAGAGGTAGTCATGGAAGGCACATCCTGGAAAGTAATGTCTCATTCTAGGCTTCCCCCACTCCTTCCTGAGCACCATGATGGGAACAGCTTTCCTCTACGCCAGCTGGCACCATGCTGTTCTTGCCTGGAGCCAGCTGATCATGCACTAAAACAATGACAAAAATAAAGCTCCTTTCAAGTTGTGACTGTTGCATACTTTTGTTTTAGGATTGAGAAAATGACAAAGACACATGCTGATACAGCAGTCTTCACTGATGAGGATCTACATTTAGCATCCTTCTCTTTTCAATTAGAAGTGCTTGGAGAGGGGCGGGTTTACAGGTTTTGTGCTTTGCATATAAATAAGACATAAGCAAAGCTCTTTTTTAAAAAATTTATTATGGCCAGCTTAGCCTTCCCTGGGGGTGGGGTTGGTGCAGTATGTGGTGCCTGGGATCGAACCGCAGTCCCTGTGGTTGCTTAAGCTTTGCTAAGCAGGTGCCTTAGACTGTGGGACCATCTTGCTGGTCCCAGCAAAGTTCTTCTTAATCTCTGTATAACTGAAGAAAAGAAAATAAATGGGGACGGGGCATGACGGAAGAGATGTGTTAATTTGTGAAATGTGTATCAATAATATCAGTGATTTTGAATAAACCTGACTCAAGAAACCAGACAATCAACTATTTAGAATTGTCCTCACTGGCCCATCATCTGCTGGGGAAGACAGCAATCTCTCCTGAAGCTGATGATGCAGAACAGGAAGATGAAAAGAAAAAGACTGACCAACAAAAGCAAGAAGGCTAATTTGCCTAAGTAGCAAGATAAGAATCAAATCCATGACTATCTGATGAAGGTTAAAAAAGTGAAAACATATTCACCATACTGCTTAGAAATTCCTCCAGTGAGGGACCCACCTTTCTCAATAAATAGTCTCTCAAAATGTGAATATGGTGGGAACACACCTACATTTCTCGAAGCAAAGTCAGCTACTGAATGCAAAGAAGCTTTTTCTCAGAACTGCAAAATGCAGATAGAGGTATAACCTTGACTGAGAAAGACTGTCGGGTTTAGAGATGGTAAAGCTTGATCAGAGAGAGGCTATTAGTGCCAGAAAGAACTTGCAAATATCATTCTTTTAAAATGATATTATATATTACCAAAATGGAATCTTTCCCCAGTGACTCTCAGGTAACAAAGACTCTTCACATGGCTGTTGGCTTCAACTTTAAAACACTTAAGTTTTTTACTACTTAGAAAATAAAGGTTCCTAACTTTCTCCTTCATGTTTCCCTCCACCTTCTCATTCTCAGCCCCACAATGGTACATTGAAATTGTCCTCACAAAGGCCTTCATTTGTGTAATATATATATATATATATATATATATATATATATATATATATATAATTTTTTTTTAATTTTTGGTCACCAGCTCAGTCTCAGTCTGCCCTGGGGGCGGGGCTGGCACTGCATGTGGTACCTGGGATGGAACCATGGGCCCTGCACTTGTCTAAGCAGGCATTTTAGTGTATGTATGTATGTATGTATGTATGTATGTATGTATGTTATGACTGGCTCAGCCTGCACTGGGGGTGGGGCTGGCACAGCATGCGGTGCCTGTTATCCAACCAAGGTCCCTGCAGTTACCTAAGTAGGTGCTTTAGACCCCTGAGCTATCTTGCCAGCCCCCTAAGCAGATATTTTAGACCACTAAGCTATCTCCCTGGCCTTACAGTTATATTCTATGGCTTTTGAGGAAGAACTGGTTATTTGATTTGATAGCCAGCAATACTAACAGGAACACAGAGCCATCAAATATAATAAAATAAAAATGCAAATTGAAGTTTAAAATCAACACTGCTCAAAACCCAGTAAGTTTCTGATTATGTTTAGAATATAGAATATCAAAGTTAAGACATCAGTGAGATCACGAAATTGATTGAAATTAAGAAGATGATTTTACATATCTAAAATTTCAAACGAAGGTGCATATATGATTTTAAAAAACACCAGGAAGGCTGACCAGATAGATCAGCGGACTAAATCATTTGCTTAGGCAGAGTGCAGGGACCAGAATTTAATCCCCAGTGTATCATGTAGCCCCAGCCTCTGTGGTGCCCTAGAAGGTGATTGAGACTGGGCATGGTGGTGCACATCTATAGTCCCAGTGCTTGAGAGGCTGAAAACAGGAGTGACATCGTGTAGAGCCCATACTAACATACATAAAAATAAATAAATAAATAAATAAATAAATAAATAACAGCAGGGCCAGGGGTATAGATCAATGACACAGCACCTCTCTGGCAAGCACAAGGTTCTGAATTTGATTCACAGCACACACACACACACACACACACACACACACACACACACAAAGAAAATTTAAAAAACTCCAAAACATAGTTTTCATGCTTCGAGGGCTACACCTTTGTTGTTACGCATGCCCAAAGAATCTGTAAACTTAATCAGGGCTTCATTTTCTATACTCTTCTCCTCCATCCAGGGAAGTCCTCTGCTTGCACTATCCTATTCAGGCCATATGACCTTTTTCCATATTTGTCATGGTCTGGGGCTTTCAAGGGAAAAATACAATACAGGGCACATATATTAAAAGATGC
This sequence comes from Capromys pilorides, assembly GCA_004027915.1. Classification (NCBI taxonomy): domain Eukaryota; kingdom Metazoa; phylum Chordata; class Mammalia; order Rodentia; family Capromyidae; genus Capromys; species Capromys pilorides. The sequence continues at coordinate 10,104 of PVKN010021375.1, forward strand.
ATTTATAATGAATTGCCCAAAGAATCATATACAAAGAATGGAGGAAATTCATCCACACACAAAAATCAGATACTCCATCTGAGGTTCTGGATCCTATGGCAACATTGTGCATGAGTCCAGCTGAAGTACTGGAGCCCACAACAATGTCGCCCACAATTCAACTGAAGGACTAGAACCTATGACAATGTGGTGAAAGCCAGAAAGTCTGTTCCAGCAGAATGAAGGATCTGGGCTAGCAGGCAGAGGCATCTGAACTGAAGTCAAGAGGCATCATTCAAGGCAAGAACCAGAGGTGCCCTGAAAAGTACCACAGCTATCCTCAGTGACAAGGAGATCCAAAGTTCCTCTGACAATAAGGACAGTGGAGATCCCCCGACAAAAGTCAACAAAACAAGCTTTTCCAGGAGACCAATCAATGCAACATTTCCCCCTCTGGAGCTAGGAAAATGTTCCAAGTGAGAACCAGAGCTCCCTAAAAGTGAAGTACAGCCATTCTCAGTGGCAACAAGGTCCAAAGTTCCTTTGACAATGAGGACACCTGAGTTCAACAGGAAAGTCAGCATGACAAGCTCCTGCAGGAGAACCAACAGCCCCAACAGGACCCTGCACCTCTCCAACAGCCTTCAGCAGCTTCCTAACAGCTCCTAGCTATGCTTCTTCTTCTCCAGTTCTGCCTCTTATACTAATGATAGCAATCCTGAGGTGGCCCTCCACTCCGAGCACCACACTAGTTCAAGTCAGCTGAATGCTACATGCTGACCACCAGTTACCAATGCACCACAACTTTCAAAGTCATGCTCAAACTTCAGTAACCCTTACAACTTCATTCTCTCCCCACTCTCAGGAAATAGCTCTTCCTACCTCCCCTGTGGTGACTCAATCTTCAACTTTCTGGATTTTGCACTTTTTTGCACACATCACTAAAACACTAAAAGTCTATTTCTTACTAGACCTAACTGACTTTAAGACACAATCAATGACCATGTTCCAAGAAACTCAACACAAATAATCCATGTCACCTGGGTTTAGTGATGTACACTTGTAATCCAGGGAGTCTGGAAGACGGACAAGGGAGGATTGCAAATGAGAGTCCACCCTGGGACAATTGATTATCTAGTGAACACCTGTTTGAAAACAAAACAGAATGAATAATTTGGTTTGAGAGTGTACCTCAGTTAGAAGACCCTGGATTGAATCCCCAGTAACATAAAAAATAAATAAATAAAATGAGGCTCATTGGAAATCAAAATTGGCTTTGTGAACTCAGTGCACTGCCTACTGCGAATGAAATGAACTTTAAAATAATTTCTTCCAAAAGTATTTGAAGGAAGGTAAAAGGTAGATTATAAACATATGGTCCTCAAATACTCATCCTAAAATTACATTTTCTGTAAAGGAAATCTGCCAAAAAGTGATTATTTCTCTAGCTTCCTTTGCAAAAGAGTATATATCGGATGTGCTGAAGAAATTGGGACCTACTGGTTAAGATGATGGTGCTATTAAAGTGTTAGAAGAAGTTTGAAAGCCAAAAATTAAGCTAGTATAATGGGTACACTTTATGATCTTGTCTCACTCTGTACCCAAACACAAATTTTATCTCTCCTCCTGCTCTCCTGTTATTGAAACATGTTGTGACATTGCAATATGGTCACAGGAACTTTAAATGCATAGTCTTGTGTGTGTTTGTGTTTCTGTGTAAGTTTTGATGTCACAACGGAAGATCATAGATTTAGAATCCTTCATTTTTTAAGTAAATACTGTGTACTACTCAGCAAATTTAGCATCCTGCCTACGTATTCATTGCATTTGATTTATTTTTTTCATTTCTATGGATTACATTTAAGGCCTTCATTTGAGGATAGTACTTGTTGCCCCCACATAAAGCAGGGTCTCTCTCAACCACTGAGTTATCCATACTGCTATAGAGCTGGGATTACAAGCATATGCAACTGTCATTGACTCCCACTTTGATACCTCAAATGAAAAAACTAATTATTTATGCTAACCACATTGCCATTGCCCATGATCTGATTCCATGAACTGACCAATCTATTTGGTTTAAGCAGCAGTTGAGTAGGCACAAGATTTATTATATCAAAATAAAATGTTGTAGTATTGCTTGAAACACAACAAATAGATGTTGCATAAAAATTGGAAAAATAACAACAGTGAAAGGATAAAGATGATTAGTTATTCATTTTTATAATGAGAAACAGCTTAAAAATTACAAGACACTATCCTGGCAATAAAATATCTCATACTGACTCATGCTGTTATTGGAGAGGAAAAAGGTGATTTTGCTTCTAGTACTTCTTTCCCCAGAATTTATTGCCAGGGAAGAGATCTACAAGAGGGAAGAAGAGGATTGTGAAGAAGATTTCAAACAGAATCATGCAATTTGGAGATTAATATATTTTTACCTTTCCATAGAATCACTGTTAAATTATAGGAAGAGATTATGCTGATTTTGATTTTAAATTAATTACAAGTCCTATTTTGCCATATAAAATATTATGCGTGTATCCTAAAGGGAAAAATTACAGGTTGTAGACAATGTATTGAAAACATTTATTATTTCCTTGACTATGTTACTAAGAATTAAACAAGAAAAATATGTAGCAGTCCAAGAATGTTTGCGTAAATGCTAGCTTCACAACTAGATGAAAAATATTATAGCCATGGGAATAATTATATTTATGATGGTTTTGGAAATATATTGCTTGTAGATCTTGTGATAAATTCAACAAATGAATGCTTTGCTTTGATTAATTGCTTTTGTCATAAAAATAAGTGGTAAAGGGGCCAGCCAGATCATCTAGCAGATTAAACCACTTGCTTAGGTAGATGCAGGGACTGGGTTCAACCCCCAGTGTGCCATGCTGGCCCTCCCCTGGGGCACATTGAGTTGGCAATTGAGATTTGACCTGGTGGAATACACGTGTAATCCCAGTGCTTGAGAGGCTGAAAACAGGAGGTTCAGTATTAGTCTGATCTGTGTAGTGAGATCCTGTAGACCCTGTACTGAATATATGAAAGAGAAAGAAAGAAAGAGAGAAAGAAAGAAGGAAGAAAGGAAGAAAGAAAGAAAGAAAGAAAGAATGAAAGAGGTAGAAATGATGATGGTATCTAGGCATAAATGCTCTGTGTCTGCAGGAGGCTACAGTCCTCTGTCCACATCTCAACTTAGTTTGGTTGTGTTTGCTGCTGAACACAAGCAGAGAAATGTGGTGTCAGTGTGTCTATATCTACACTGTGATCTATTAAGGAAGTCATGAGAAGTGAACAGGGAGCACCTCTTGTGCAGACAGAGCAGTTGTGGGCATTGAAAAGATACAAGACAAAAGATGAAATGTAGGGTCCGTTCCACAAAGGTTCATGATTACACTTGCACTGATTTCCTCAGATTTTTCTTAATGATTCTTGGTACAGAAGTTCTGCAGAAAGGTGTAGATCTTTTTTTGTTTGTTTGAGATATTGGGATTGAACTCAGGACCTTACACTTACCAGGCAGGTACTTAATTCACTGAGCTATCTCCCCAGCCCAGATAGGTGCATATCTATCTCTTATAAAGGAAAGAAGGGCAAATAATATTATACCATTCTAATTTACTAATACAAGTACTGCCTCACATATGTAACTTCTCTCTAGGGGTCAAGGTGAAACCTCCCCCTGAGGGCTTTACAGTGATCTCCCCTCCATGACCGACAGATGAAGAGTAGGTACTGGAGTGAAGACACATGGACCTCACATCTTTCTGCTTGTGTTTGGCACAAACGTAACCAAATTATGTTTAGATGTGTTAAATGTTATTTGCTATTCATATAGTTGCCTGCTATCACACATGTATGTTTAGTTGGTAAAACCTATTCAATATTCAATGAAGTTAATGATAGTCCATAAGGTATCATATTAAACTGCCAGATAGGAGGTCTGTATGAGAATCCAATTCATGGTACCTACTATGATTTTCTATCAGTAAATAAATGTACTATAACAACTTAATATCTAACTAAATACAGTGATCTTTTAATACATATTTGTTTTCATTCAAAAAATGTAAATCAGTGATCTGATCAATAGCTGGATGTATCTGTCCCTCCCACAATTGTAAGGCCAGACCTCAAGACAAAAAATAAAACAAGTGTCTCCCTCCCTCCCTCCCTTCCTTCCTTCCTTCCTTCCTTCTTTCCTTCCTTCCTTCCTTCCTTCCTTCCTTCCTTCCTTCCTTCCTTTCTTTGGTACAGGGCTCCACTATGCAACTAGAACTTATAGTGATCCTCCTGTCTCAGGCTTCTCAGACTGTGGAATTATAGATGTGCACACCAGTGTAGGAATAGCAGGTATGTCATAAGTAGGAGTAGAAATGTTTCAGCGCATGTGGTTGATAAGAGAAGGGGGAGTAAGGATCTGGCTGTGCATTGAGTTTAGGTTTATAGGATAAGTACTGTGGGAAGACCAGAGAGAAAGACATGGAGCTTTTGAATGAGATCTCTCATCATGAGAGGTATGGAGTAGGTTGGATTTATAAGAAAATTATGAGTGAAGAAAAGTGTCTGAAGTGAGCAGGGAATGGCCTGTCTGAAGGTAGCATGTAGATTGGCCATCAACATCTACTGTGGAGACTATATAGATCTAATATAGAAACTCTGGAATTTAAGAAAAAACATGTATATAGTGCCCACGTCAGCATGAAAAAAGTTTGTTTTTTTTTTTTTTAAACACTTGAGACATCCAGTGAGACTTGGGACTCTGACAAAGATATCTTGATGTGGGTCATGGGCCCCAAGCTTTGTTATTTCTCTTCAGCAGCAAGATCAAGCAGCCCAAGTACTGATGGATCTGGCTGTGGCAAGTTTTCCTGTGAGGGTAGGGAATTGGATGACTTACCTGCTCTCTGGTGGCCAAGACAGCTGTATTTCCAGTGACCCTTGAACTTGTAGATGGAGCCAAGTCTGCAAGTTGGGACAAGCTTTGCCCAGTGTCCTTCGCCGCACTTGCATGAACAGCCCAGGTGGCAGCACTGTTTAGGCTCAGCATTACCTTGTTAAGGTCTCACTTTGATGGGAGCCCTGAGTGTCACAGCCAAAAGTTAACATGTGTATATAGTTAATTTTAATCTCTATTACTGAAGACATGGAAAGCCAGGTTAAGTAAGTTTCCTTGTGAGGTTTGAGGGCTGAGAGTTATCTTTTTAACTTGGCATGAATCTCATGAGCAGATGGGGATGTAAAAAAGGAATTCTTAACAGTTGTTTTTTCAGGAGAGCAATATACTTGATTATCAAACACCTTAAAATATAAATTGTGACCAGAGAATTATTATTTCTTGTCAACCATAAACATTTTAGCATTTAAATTCTTACAGAATTTTAACAGACAGTAGTTAAACTTTTACAGAGAACATTTGATATCAATAGTCATATGCAGAAGTGTCGCTTAACAGTCATATCAGATAAT
>PVKN010021376.1:0-15556 GCA_004027915.1 Capromys pilorides
TGCTTTGTGTGTTTCCCCAGCCTATCTTTAACTCCTACACTGAAATACCCCCCTTTAGCAATAAAACCTACCTCGTCCCTTGCAGTGTATGAAATGAAATTGCATGCATAGCTTAGCAACAGTGCATGAATTAGGAGCCAGGAAGGTGCTTCTGGCTAGTAGGTACTCCAATGTCTTCCAGGAATGTCCTTTGATTCAAGCATGCACCCCCTTTTTCCCCACTGGATCTCTTGCTTCTAGTTGCCCTTTGGTAAACATGATGGGAGAGGGACCATTCAGCCCATTTCATATTTAGAACATGGAGATGTTTTGAAAATATTACCTTGATCATTAATACCATCATAGGGCATTAATTAAATTACAAATCAATGTTTCATGCATCATTCCAAAGATAAGAATAACAACAAAATGAGCTTATTTCTGTAGGCATTCACTGCCTCGACAGTGTTCTATTTAAGATTTCTTGAGTCATGCTGAATTATTCAGGCCTCTTTTTACAATTTCAATGTCTAGGAGAAACAAAACAACAGTAACAATTGCCACTACAATACATAAATAAAAATGAATAATTCGGAACTCCTATCTTATTTTACTCCCCCTGCCTAAGTCTGCCTAATTCTGACTTTGCTTTCCATTTCTTAGTACTCATGAGGTAGGCGGGAGAAAATTCTCACGTAGAACATTTTAGTGGTTTGCCCCCAAAAGCTCTAGAAGAACCATTCCTGAGCTACTGGAAACCCAAGGCCTGGAGAACTTACGTTTTGTCCAAGCAGCAGTTTGCAAAGCTGCTCTTTCTTGTGTTCCCTTTCAATTAAATTCACCAGCAACTATATTGTAGGTTGTTCTCAGGCACATTGTTTTTGTGCATTACCCATGTGGTCAGATCAGTTTCCCAAATTCATTTTAAATCAGGTAGGGAGAGAACTGAAAACAGGACAGGGAATCCAACGTTCCAGCTGCAGTCAGCTGTGTGGGGCGCAGGCATGCTGTGGTGTCTAGCGTCTTTCTGCCATGCTTCGTCAAGTTCCCAGGTATCTGCTAGCTGACAGGCTTCCTGACCTTTGGTTTGCTTCTGGTCAACTGGCATTGCTCCAGCTTGGCCAGAGTGCACGCTGCATTGCCGGATTCCAGACCAGTACACGGCTGGCTGACAGTCACTCACTCCCTTCTGGTGATCTGAGAAAAAATCACAGGGAATACAAAGCTTGCTGAAGACCCCATGATTTCTTCCATAGAAATGTTCTTCCTGATTCTAGAAGGCCAATTTCTAACTTATTCTTTCACAATCATAACCAAGGGATAGAAATAGAGGAAAAAAATGTTACCAAGTTGGCCATCAGTGGTAAAGGTTATGGGAGAGCCTCTTGTATGCTCTAGTAGCTTAATAAATCTTTCATATTTATTTGCTGGCATTCCATGCAGATAAGAAAAGATAGAGAAGCCAATGAATGAAATTAATAGGGTCATCTTTTTAATACACTACTTGGCAAGGCTTTTTTGGTTTTTTTTGGGTTTTTTTCTAATTTAAGTGTAGACTATTAGTTCTTTGGGTTTTTATTTTTCTCTTCTGTATGTGACCCACCCCCATAAAAAGGAAGAGGCAATTTTTTTTCTCTTAGGGATATTAATGTTTATAATGGTAAGCACATTGATGCTTGGTTAGTACCTCAGTGTCTCAGTGTCATCTTTCACCATTTGCAAGGAGGCTGGATGCATTGTGATATGGTGATGGGTGTTGGGGAAAAAAAAAAAGAAGCGATGCTTCGGTTTCAGAGGGCCTGAAGGCACAGAGTCACTGAGAGCTGTTTCCATGGTAGTGCTATGGAAACCAGGTTATGCTGCTCACTCCTTCCCAGGGTGGAATTGCCTTGCTTCATATAGCATGGGCTCCAAAAAAGCCTGCTGGCATTCTATCCGAGCTGGGACTTTGTCCCTGCAACCTCATTGTAAGCTATCATTCTGGCCTCTTAGAAATGGGGTTGGGGCAGCTGAAAATTTAGGGATCTACTCCAAAACACTGAGGAAGACTGAGCCTTCCATTTTCTGCACTTTTTTGGTAGGATGGGGAGGAGAGTTACTTTTACTCTGTATCTATTGTTGTTTTCATAAGCATCCACTTTTCTGGTTTTCATTTTATAGCTGTTGTTAAATCTTAATGTATTGTAAGGCTCAATTCTTGGTACCTGTTTTCTTAGTCCACCCAGTTAGGGGTGGAAGATCTCCTGGAGAAGCTGTCATCTGTTTTATCTAGCCACATAGGATGGGCTGATCTTCAGGTAAACATTTATGGGGGTTTTATAAATAGGGGCCAGATGAAATATCATAGGCGAATCACTATAAAATATTTTCACTCTTCAAGTGGCTCTCGGTGTGTATACTGCTGGCAGTGAGACTTCCGACATCAGGAGGTACAGATGTGCGTGTCTCTGTGTGTGGTCAGGCACATGTGCAGAGCGCTGGTTCTCTTGTTAGAGCAGGTCGACGGCACTTGCAATTATCACCTACTTGTATCCTTTTAATGGAAAGATTATTGTGTAAGAAGAGATGTCAAATGAAGCTCATGAATTATAAGTATCAGGAGAAAAAATTCTAGTCAGGCCCAATTTTTAACATGGGAGAAAGAAAATATATGACTATTTTAACCCTATCTTTTCACTTCAGTAGTAGGCAGAAAGGGCATTCAGGAAAAATATTGAACAAGATTTTTTTTTTAACAGTGAAAGCTTATTTTGTTAAACTTTAAAAATCTATGATATCTCTTTTCCTTAGTTTTTCATATTACACTGGAAAGTCCCCAGAGGGCCTTTATTAGAACGTAGATGTATCTTTTCTACAGTTCATTTTCCCCTCTCGTTCTTTACTCCCCCTCCCCTTTGGGTTCTCTCTGATGATAGGTATCCCTAAATCTCCCTTCACTAACGTCCTCATTTCCCTTCCTGATGACCAAACTGTCTTTCATTAATCAGTTTCTGCTCAAGAAATTGTGAATCCCTGGATATTCAGTGACTGTCTTATAGTTATAGTGATAGAATTTCCTTTTTGTGTTTTTATCATCTGTTTCCATAATGTATTAGGATTCTTTTTTAAAAATGCATTTAATACAGGGTCTACAGAGTCTCACTACACAAATAGGACTCCTAGTGATCCTCCTGTTTTCAGCCTCCTCCCAAGAGCTGGGATTACCTTTGTTTTACTTTAACTTTTTTTTTAACTTTATGTATTTGGTACAGGATCTCACTACGCATCTCACACTCATAGTGATCCTCCTGTATTCAGCCTCCCCAGCACTGGATTACAAGTGTGCACCACCGCACTCAGACTGGGTTACAGGCTCAGCGTGCCCCAGGGCCAGGGCCACTGCAGCCTGAGGGATGGGGATTGAGCCTCTGCGCTTGCCTAAGCAGGATTTTAGCTTGCTGAGCTATCTCACTGGCCCTTAGGGTCCTTTCTTTGATGTTTCAACAGTGCCTTTACTGAATTCAGCACTAATCCACATTCCTACCATGTGTATATGTGTGTGTGTGTGTTATTTAGGAGGTTGCTGCTTTGTAGTTTAATCTCAATACCAATACACTGATTTGATCCAAGGAAAGGTACCTTAAACATTACTTAAACATAGGCTGCTGACCTGACTTTCTTATTTATTAATTCAACCAATATTTAGGCATCTATTCTTTCATTTATAACACTGATATTTCCTTTGTATGTAGTGTTGTGCTATGTATGGGACATGTTAGAAAAGCTATATATATACCATTGGTGGTTACTGATATTATACTGTTTTTGACCTATAAATGATCAATTTTTATATGGTTTAATCTGAGATAAAGGTACAATATAAGCAAAATCTAGGACAAGGTTAACATTTAAAGAGAGATAAAAAATTAAAAAAAATAAATGTATAGAAAAATGAAAATAATATTCACAGACGAGAAGAGCTAGAAGATAAGAATTCAGGTTTCTCAGTGCTCTGAATTTATTACAGTGGTCAACTCAGTGGCCAGTGGTGGCTTGGCTATTTCAATTTCAGTAAATTGGAATTACATAGGATTAATTAAATTCTCAGGTGTGTGGATTACCCTTGAAATGCTCAATAGTCGTGTGTGACATTGGCCGCGATATTGGATGGCACAAGTACAGAACATTTCTGTCATCACTACAAATTCTATTGCATATACTAGGGGAACTGTATCCTGGAAAAAATAGGTTAGGGAATTTAAGCTTCCTTATGAAACTGTAATGCTAAAGAAAAAGTTGTTTTAGTGCCTTGAAGGAGGCTCTGGCTATTCACAGAAGTGCACTGGGTATCCTCTTAGGTGCTGAGCCTTGCGGCTCTTTTGTAACTGCCAGTAGCTACAACAGTTTGGCTTTGAAATATACCTGATTGGCCAGTGTATCAAAGGCTATGTCACCACCCTGTGGTGGAGGCACCTATAAAATATGAAACCCGCTGGAAGGAACCTAGGTGATCAGAGCCGTGCCCTGGGAGGCAATGTTGGGATCCTGGCCTCTTCCTGTCTCTGTGTTCTGGAAACCTCCAGGTGAACAGCTTCTAGGAAACACACCTTTCCTTGATGTGTTGCCCGCCTCAAGCCCAATAAGGAGTGGCGCAAAACCTCTCACTCATGAGCAAAAATAAAACATTCCCCTTTTTAAAATTCGATTCTTTCAAATATTTTTGTCACAGTAATGGAAAACTAACACAATGGCCCAGTGGAATTTTTCACAAATCCTATAACATAAACATCACATTAGTAAAAAATCAGAAAACAAAAAACCTATGCCTTGGGGCTGGCGAGATGGTTCAGTGGTCTAAAGTGCTGCTTAGGAAAGCTCAGGCAACTTCAGGGACTGCAGCTCGATCCCCGGCACCACATGCTGCGCCAGCCCCACCACCAGGGAAGGCTGAGCCAGCCATAAAATAAATAAATAAATAAATAAATAAATAAATAAATAAATAAACAAACAAACAAACAAAATAAGCAAACAAGTAAAAAATAAACAAATAAAAATTTAAAAAAATAAACAAACAAAAAAAACCTATGCCTTGCAGGGTTTTTTGTCCTTCATGAGCCCTCTTGGCCAATCCTGAAGACTAAATGTTACCCAGCTCCTTTCTCACAGTTCCTTTCTCTGAGGATTAGTACACACTGAGGAACTCATGAACAAGGCTATTTGCCTGACTGTGTGTCCACATCTTTTGAAAGGTTTTGTATGAAAAATTAGCTTCCTAGGTTCACACACTTTGATCTTATCTCTAATCACCTGCTATTTCTTTTCTTAGAACTTCTTGTTTATGGTAATTTTTCAGTTTCATCTCAAAGGAGTCATGTTGGGGAACCCTGAAGTGGTGACGCATTGATCCTTTTTACCTTTGAGTCACTGTCTGTGTTGTTCTAAGGACTCAGCTCCCAGTGACTGACAGCACACAGGCATAGAAGCACACACACTGTGAATCTTGCGACTGTCACAGTTCTCCAAAGGCAAGGCCGCTCAGCTTAATTGAAACATATATGTATATACAAGAGAGTTAGGATAGATATACAGCTGCTTTCTCTTAGTTCATTGGGAGTAAAGGGTTGTACTAATATTGTTTAGTCAAGATATCATGTCTGCATCTTGTCCTCTGAATAACTCCTATGAAGACAACAATATGCTATGCATTAAATATTGTAACAATCTTACTAACTTGTATTGAAATGGTTTCATTGCTATTTTATCTTTTTTCTCATTAAAATGAATTAAAAAAGTAAAAAATAAAAGAAAGCAAATTTCTTGAGAAGGTTCCCTGTTTTGTGAGATTGAATATGCTTATTGTATGAGTATATTCATTTCAGAAAAGAAATGCCTTCTAAATACATTCTAAATGCTAAGTAGTTTTTTGACTCTACATTTTAAAAAAATGAATTAGCACTGTAGTCAGGCTCGAGTCTATTTCTTCAATAAACGATCCTTGGCAAGCGTCTTCACCTTTCTGACCTTCAGCTTCCTCAGGTGTTTGTAGAGTGGCCGCTAGAAGGGGAGGAGGATATCCGTCAACCCCTGGCATAGAGTAGGTGCTCGGTAGGTAAGCTGTTATGTAATTTTGCTGCTACTGTTGCTGCTGCCACAATTGTTATTATTGCTGGCACCAAACATTTCATCCTCATCCTTTCATGCTCCTGGCACCTACAGATCCAGAGTGTAGGAATGTTTGGGACTTACACCATTCTCATACAACTTCTTAGCTGTCTGATTCTCATTTTTGCCCCACCCCTATTCTACCTTTCTATCATAAATCTAGTATTCATTATTAAAATAGACAGCTAAAGCTGGGTATGATAGCTCATGCCTGTAATCCTAGCACTTGGGAGGCTGAGGCAGGAGGATTGCCATGAGTTTCAGGCCAGCCTGGGCTGCACAGTGAGTTCAAGGCCGGCTTGAACTACACAGAAAGATTCTGTCTCAAAAATAAAAAAATAAAATGGATGACTCTACCTAGAATTCTGGTTTGGCTTTTACTTTTCATGATTTCCAGTCTTAAATACAATCTTCCCAAACTTCCTAATTCCTTACCTCACTGTAGTAGCCTGGCAGGTTACCTGGCCATACTCTGCCAAGTGCAATTGTTGACATCTGTCCTTGCAACTGTAAGGGCAAGTCCATGCTCTTTTCATTCTCAATGCAAATGGTTTCATGGTTCTAAAACTCTTGTCTATGACAGAGACTCTGGTCAACATATCTGATCTTATTATTCATTATCTTATATTTTCCCTCACTTCCACTTTTTGCAGATATTACCATCTAATCTCTTATAGCTGTCTCAGACTTAATAGAGTTTTTAAAAATCTAAATTCTTTATTTACTGCACCCAATTTTTGTTTGTTAGATTTTGTGCTAGCCTTCCTGTATTTTTTAATTATTTATTTTTATGCATTTAGTACAGGATCTACAGGGTCTCACTATGTAGATTGGACTCGTAGTGATTCTTCTGTTTTCAGCCTCCCAATTGCTGAGATTACAGGCACATGGCTCTACGCGCAGCCTCAGTTGCTGTCTCAACATGCCCCAGAGTGGGGCCGGCATGGCACATCAGGAATTGAATCCCGCTGTTGTTCTTCACCTAAGCAGGCGCTGTAGTCCACTGAGCTATCTGGCCAGTCAACCTTCCTTTATTGATTGCTAAGCTCTGTGGCAGAATTTTACTCATGGAAAATGTTCAGTTGAAAATAGCTTTAGAAGAAGACAAGAAGAGGAAAAATGAAAAGAGAGGTCAAGAAGAATATGTAATGGGAAATTCTAATATAAAAAGCAAATAAAATTCATTCAAGATGCTTGATCTCCAGAGTTATTTCAGTCAACGTCTTGCTAAAAATTTTGTTTCCATGTAGAAGAAAAGCACCTCAACATCTTCTGGCAATTTTTTCCTCTTGGGAATGTGCATAGAAATGGTACTATCTGGTGTCACTGGTCTAGCTCAAGGCTTTGTAAATATTTGCCAAGTTGATTTTTATTGAGATTAGACTGGTTAGTCAACTGAAAATTGAGCACTATTGTATCTTGAGTTATAGAACATTTATAATTTTTGTTTTAGATTTCTAAGAAATACTGACACAAATCATTGCTCTTTGATAATATTTATATATGCTAAATATTTATGTATGCTAGAGAAAGACACAAAGCTTTTTAAGGAAGATTATCTCATACCAGATTCTTTCCCAGTGTCAGGGGATTCAGAGATCTTATCAAGGCCATTCATAAACTCCAAGTGTAGTGTCCCTGTTCTACCTTTGTTTCCCTGACATCTCCTTAACTCCTTGCCTCCTTTAAAAGATGACTTCTGTGCTCAGCTCTACACAGGAAGTTTTAATGTCCTTTTCACTCTCTGCTTTCCAGTCAGTTTGGTGTGTTGATGACAGGATCCCCCAGCTTCACGTATTAAGCCCAAAGAATTCTACTGAAATCTATGAGGGAAAATGCCTGCCATACCCTTTAGGTAGGTTGCACAGGTGTCATTGTGCAGGCCTAGGGGCAGTGCTTCTTGATGCTTCTATAACAATAGTGGTCATACTACAGTTTCAGGACATTTGTAAGAAAGGCTGGCCTTTACAGAATGGGAATAGGGCAAAGGAGAATTTAGCTTTTAGACTGCTGACTCTTTTTAGACATGTTCCATGTTGTCCCCCTCTCGAATAATTATGTGTGCTCAGTGTCTATTTCAGGAAGTTAGTTGGTTGTTTCTGGTGAGTTAACATTGGTGATAATAGTTGACTATTAGCAAAATCTTGTTACTTGGTCCAATGCAGTGATCATCCTTGATGTAAGGTGCAGCTACTGTTTTATTGTCCGCTCTATCAATCTAATTTATAGAGCCAGATTTTCAGACCAAGTGGTATATCATTATTTGGGGGATATATTAGGTGTGTAGGAAGGAAGCAAAGACAGGCTTTCTGTGACCTTCAAAATGAGCAGCTGTTCAGGATTTGGGTATGTTGACAGGAACAAAGAGTAGTATTACTTGTTCATCTGATTCACCTGACAATCAAGAGAAATCAATATTTTTGAGTGCATACTGTTTGCCAGAGAGTATAAAGGCATCAGAATTGAAAAACAAAAGCTATGCAAAAGAATCAGGATCTAATTAGTTTTTTTTAATGTGAAATGGAACATAGGCATACCCACCAATTGTTCCTTCAGTGAGAAGGGAAGCTCTTACTTCTCAGGGGCTAAGGTAGACAGACTGCTGGAAGTATATCCAGGCTTCTTTCACCAATAATGAACCACTTTCAAATGAACATGGATTTGTTCAATTACATTTATTCAACTAGTACTTATTGAGTACCCATTAGCAGATAGACCTTAGGACTGCTGAGTGGGCAAGAGAGAATCCTGCCTTTTATAAAACCTATTTTGTAGTTGGAGAGACACGAAAAAATGGAATATCCAAAAACATGACTTGAGATAGAACGAAATACTATGATGAAAGTAAGCACATTAAGAGGGACAAGAATAATGGAGGTTCGGGAAGAAATTCATTTCAGCAGGGTGGTAGGAAAGGTTTGGTAGAAGAGATGGTGTTGAGCAGAGACCTGAGAGTGGAAGGAGTGAGGAGCTTTCAGGTTCCAAGAACAACAAGCAGAGAAGCCTGGAAGCTGCTGCGAGGGGTGAGAAGACCCCTGAGCCAGCCCAGAGAGGTGGGGAAGGTGGTTGGTGATGAAAGTGGGGAAGCTGAGTGGGCCCCATTCATTAGGATGAGAATCCTGGACCTTATTCTAGTGCAGAGAGAAGGGCTGGAGGGCTCTGTGTTGACAAAAAAAAGTACTCTTAGTGCAGAGTGGAGATTGGGTAGGAAGGGTGGGGACCCCCACATGGAGCAAAAGGCCAAGTAAGAGAGGTTTATTCACTCATTCCATGTTCTTCTGTCTCCTTTGAGTCACAGCTTATTCCCACCTCTGGGGGATTCACCTTCCTCAGGGTGTTATTTCTCTCTTCCTTTCTGTCCTTGAATCTGATTAAAACCAACCTTCACGGTGGCTGTATCTAAGGATAATATTTTATTTTGTGAAATTTTTTTGGCAGGTGCTTCTTTGTCTTAGATTAGGATTTTAGGATTCTAACTACTATGTTTTAAACTTCTGCTATATCAAAAGATACCAGGAACTCATTATCTCTTATATCTTCATAAAAGTCCTACAATCAGTTTATTATTATTCCTACCTTACAAATGGGTATGCTGAAGCACAGTCATGGCCATCCCTTTAGAACATGGCCACATATGGTCATGAAACCTGCAGTCTTTCTGCCATACTATGCTATCTCTTAGTCAAAGGGGAAAAGGTGAGTTTATATGGAAAGCTAGGAAACCGGTTTTGTTGAGACTGGCATTTTTCAGGAATACTGTCTGACAGTGAGGGGTGACTTTGCTCCCAGGAGACAACTGGTGATATGTGGTAACAGTTTGTAATCATCACAACTTGGGGTGGGTAGCTACTAGCATCTGCAGGTTAGAGGCCAGGCATGCTGTTCCGCATCACACGGTGAATAATACAGTCCTTCCACACCAAAGCATCCGCTTCCCCAAATTTCCAATGATGCTAAGATTGAGAAGTCCAGTTCAGGAGTATATTTGGAATTCCTAATCTTTCCGTAGTTTTAATTAATACATATTTACTAGATACTTTAGATTATTTTTATGCTTATATTTATTTGCTCTTATTCTAAGGGGAATTTAGGGACCAATGAAAGAATATGGACTCTGTTGTTAGACCCTTTGTGTGTTTATTTTGTTTTTGTAAATGGCAGATTGTCTCTTTGCACTACTTGTGTGTGTGTGTGTGTGTGTGTGTGTGTTTTAGTAAGGATCTACAGGTCTCACTATGTAGATCAGACTCATAGTGATCCGCCTATGTTCAGGCTCCCAAGTGCTGGGATTACAAGTGCACACCACCACATCCAGTCTCAATCATGGTCTCAGTGTGCCCGGTATATGTGTGTGTGTGTGTGTGTGTGTGTGTGTGTGTGTGTCTGTATGTGCACATATGTGCGCGCGTGAGCGCGCGCGCACGCACACACACACACACACACACACACACACACACACACGGCACAGTAGGCTGGGGATTGAATCCCAACTGCTGCATCTGCCTAAACAGGCATTTTAATCTGCTGAGCTATTTAGCCAGCCCTCCTTGTATTACTTTATCAATGAGTTGATAGGAGCTTGAATTCTGATCTCTGGGACTTAGGAACTCCTCAGGCATTTGGAGCCATTCTGGTGACTGCTGGTCCTTTACCACTGTCTTTGTTGTTCCCAGTTGGGTTTCTGCTGGAGTGGTATAGGCCAGGCTGTTAGCACCAAAAAAGCACTTCTTCCACCATGTTCTGTAATCTGTGAGCAGGTCATCCTCAGCTTCTGACTAGGAAACTCAGAGAGGTCCCAAATGCACTAAGATTGGAAAGCAAATTACCCCTACCAGGCAGCACCCTTTCGAAATTTAAACGTACTGATACACACTGATGGGCATGAGGATGACCCCATCCTGCTTTTCCAGCAGAGCACACATATAACCTTTGTAAAATCCCAGTAGCTTTTGTAGGCTCTAACATCATTTCTGAGCTTCCCGAGTGTATGGCCCCATAGGGAGAGCAGGCTTTCTGTACATTTGCATTCAATTTGCAGGGCAAGATGTTATCTATAGTCCTCCTTTGTCTTAAGGTCAAGGGGCTCATTTCTTGCTAAAGAATAATAGGTTGTGCATTATCCTGATTCTTAAACTTCCCATCAGAGGAGCCATCTGCAGCTGTGTGGGCTGGTTAAAGTTGTGATTCTGAGACGCTCTTGCTCTGGGAAAATGTGAACGTAGAAGTGGGGTGAGGGTCCCGGAGTTGGTGCCCTCATCTCAGATGCTTCTTAGTACCATTGCCTTCCCTCAGACTTACCCGACTACAAAAAATGCCTTCTGCTTAATAAACGTCTGCTTGTAATATTCTGAAACAAGGAGGCTAATCAAAGGCCCCATTCTGCAGAACAGGGACGCTAAATGACAAGATTAATTTTCGTAATCAAGCAGCTTAATTTGGACATTTTCCCCTCTCTGTTGCTGATTGAAATTGAGGCAAATTTTGCTGTGGTGAAATTCTGTCCTTGCCTAGGAAATCTTACTTACTGGTGGCAGAAGAGGGGAGGCAAGGCGACTGTGGTCAGAGATGTGAAGGGAGGGGATAGTGAGGAGGAGGAGGACATCACATGAGAGGAAATAAAAGAACAGAGCTAATGCAGAAGTCGCTGGTGTTTTCCAGGGTCTCTTATGTGAGACTGGGGGAAGGACTGTATGCAACTGTCCACACGGTGGCCGCTCACTATAGTGAAATATTTGCATTAAGAAAACTAGAGCACCACCATCACCCCACTGGGACGTGTTCAGGCAGAAAGACACCACATAAATCCTCTCAACCAGCTACTTCTTCATAACACAGCCCAGAAATGTTAAAGAGGCTGTACATTGTTCACTAATATTAAGTAACATTTCAAGACCTGAAGTCAAGAAGGTTAAGTCATCTAGGGGGATTTACAGGAAAGCAAGTGGTGATACGGCGATGGACCTCACTTTTGTACACAGTATTATACTTTATGAGACACTTCTGATGCATTTAACTGACAGACATTCCTTTTCCCCCTCAGGAACTATTTCTTTTCTTTTCTTTTTAAATTTATTTAGCATAGGGTCTACCACATCTCACTGCACAGATCAGACTCATAGTGATCCTCCTGTTTTCAGCTTCCCAAGTGCTGGGGTTACAGGCGCGCACCACCACGCTCAGTCTCAATCACTGTTTCAGCACACCCCAAGGGCCAGACTGGCACAGCATACTGGGGATTGAACCCCAGTCCCTGCATCTGCCTAAGCAGACACTTTAGTCTGCTAAACTATCTGTCTGGTTCTAGGAACTATTTCTTAAATTAGAATTTGAACTGAATGTTTTTAATCCTCATCTCATCCCATGTCAAAATCAGATCCAATGGATTAATGATTTAAGTGTAAAATCTGAAACTAAAAATACTAGATTAAGAAACAAGTCAAAGAAAAATTTTAAAACATATATGACCTCAACTTTAGAAGCCACCAAAGCAACAGTAGACAGATGGGACTGCATCAAATTGAGAAGCTTCTGCGAAAAAGGAAGCAATCAACAGAAAGCATAGACAACTTATAGAATAGAAGAAAATGTGTACAAAGCAGACTTCTGGAAAGGAGTTAATGTTCAAAATATATAAAGAACTCAAACAGCTCAATATACAAGAAAATGATCTGACTAAAAAATGGACCTGAAAAATATTTTGCAAAAAATATATGCAAGTAGAGATGAATAAAATCTTAACATTTGTTTTTTAATATGATACTGGGTCTCACCCTATAATTCAGACTCAGTGATCCTCCTGTCTTAGCCTCCCTAGTGCTGGGATTACAGGTGTGATGACCATGCCCAGTTTCAGGTCCATCACAGCATGTGGTAATGGGGATTGAACTCAGGACCTTGTGCTTGTCAGGCAGCTATTGCCCCAGTCAATGTTTAGCATTTTTAATACGAGGTAAAAGCAAAGTAAAACCACAATAAGATAGCACCCAATACCTGTGAGAATTACTATAATAAAAAAATAAGAGTTAAGTGTGAGAGGAGGTGTGTAGAAAAGCGAAATCTTGTGCACTGTTGTTGGGAATATAGGTTAGTATGGAAACTTTGTAAAACAATGTGGTGTGTCCTCAAGGGAATAAAACCATACCTAAAAGTGAAATCACCACTTGATCCCCCTTTTTGATATAAAGGAAATGAAACCAGAATGCCAACGAGACAGTTGCACTTCCTTGCCTATTACAGTACTGTTCGCAGTAGCTGTCAGATGGAAGTAATGGAAGTGTCCACCACGGAGGATGGGATAAAGAAAATGGGTGCACACTGGACACGTAGTTGAATAAAACTCAGTCTTTCAAAAGAAGCAAATTCTGTCACTTGGGAAAGCCTGGGTGAACTGGAAGGCATGCTCCCAAGTGAGGGAAGCTGAGCACAGATGGATGAACGCTCTATGGTTCCACTTTGCATGAGATCTAAGCAGGTTAATTTATAGCAGCAGAGTAGAATGGTGATTGCTGGGGCTTAGAGTGGGGCTATGGGGAAGATGTTAGTCAAAGAAATTTCACTTAGCCTGGAGTAGTAAGTTGAAGATAGCTACATACTGCATAACATAGTGACTATAGTTAATAGCATAGTGGCTATGGTTAATAGAAACAGTATGCAACTAAAAATTGCTAAAAAATTGGATTTTAAATATTCTTACCCCATGCAACAAAACAAATATGTGAGGGAAAACAGAGATTCAGTTTTTTTTAGACACTCTATAATATGTACATGTATCAGCTATCATGTTGCACACCATACATATATGCAATTTTTAGTTCTTAATTAAAAATGAAAGAATCTGAACTGAGTATTTATACTTTTAATAATGTTAATGATAATTGCTCATGGACTCATTGTTCTTACCAAAACAGACACCTCACTGTGGGAGACTTAAGCATTTTTCTTTCTTTGCTGTTGTTAGCTTAGAATAACATTATTTTCAAGAAAGAAAACTTTTTCGGTTTGGGATAAATATTTCAAGTTTACCTGAGCCAGCTTCACTTGGGTTATGTGTTTGTCTTATGCTCATTCTGGAGCCCTCATTTCTAGTAGGAAATGCCATGAGATAGAGCCCACCTGTGTGTATGAACCTGAGTGGCGTCAGCTTTAGGCTTTAATTATTTAGCTAGTGCTCATTATTTAGACAATATTTTATTCATTTCTGTAATTAAACCTATGTAGATATGACCTCCGGTATTTAGTACAGTGTGTTACCCCTGTACAAATGGGAAAAATTAATTTTTTCTAGACCAATATGATGGTTAATTTCCATACAATGCAACTCAAAATGGTAAACTGGGGTAACTTTTTCCAAAGTTGACAGCACAGTTAAAGTTTCTAAAAACTCAAGTTACATATCTATCTCTATCTTTATCTCTCTTATCTATCTCTATCTCCATATATATATATATATGTATATATATATCAATAATAATAGTATGTTATGCATTAGTAGCAGCAACAGATTCTCCAGTGCTACATTCACCTGAACAAAGCTATAGACATCCAACACACTCCATTAAAAAGAAAGAAAGAAAGAAAGAAAGAAAGAAAGAAAGAAAGAAAGAAAAGTACCCAGAAAACATCCCATTTTTTTTCAACCATTGTGGTACCTGGTGCCATTTTTATTAGCTTCTTAATCATCATCTGGAAAGAAAACATTCTCAAGTAACATTATTAAAAAACAGCTCTGATAAATCACAGTCACTACCGCATACTGTAAAGTAGGTAGAGCTGTGCCACGGCTGTCGGCTTTAATATTGACCTAGGCCCTCAGTCACTGAACCTTGCTGGGCTTTTATTTCTTAATTATAAAAACAGAGAGGACCATGCTGGTGTGCTCCACAGAAGACTATGATATCAAAGCTTTGTCCAAGCACGAGATACAAAATAAATACTAAAAATTGAACCCTAAATAAATTATATGAAGAGAAAATTAAATCCAGGCTGAACCAAATGGAAATTAATACTAAAGCACCTGCAACTTTTTGTGTGTCTGTGTGTGTTGGGATAAAGTTGGGGGTAGCCCACTGTCCAGGGTGCCCGTGAACTCTGGGTGATCCCAGGAAGGAATGGAGGGACAGAGAGAGCACTGTGTGGTGTTCATGACCCCGATGACCAAGATCTTCAGGAAACCCGACTGGATTCATTTGCTCATTCATTTAAAAATATTTAATGAGTACCTACTATGGACATTAGTGCTACTAGATGCTCTTCTAGACCTCATGGAGCTCAGAATTTATTGGGGGAGGTAAGGCATAACCAATTGTATATGATATAAAACTCTATGTGAAGCACGGCAGGAGCTGTAAAACTAAGTGCTACATATAACTTCAGAGGAAAGTTTTAATTAGTTTGATCAGAGAAAGTACACTGGAGAAGATGGCATTTGAATTCCATG
>PVKN010021377.1:0-15563 GCA_004027915.1 Capromys pilorides
CAAATGAAGGGAGCAGCAACTGCAAAGCCTGAGTCAGGAGCTGTGGACCACAGGAGCTCACGGGAGAGGAGGAAGAAGGGCCAGGCACGGCAGGAGCCAGCGCCATCGGCTGAGGCGCAGCCTGCCCTCCTCGGCAGCCTTCCACCTGCCCCCTCGGCTGCGCTAAGGATGCAGCTTGACGTGATTGCCGTCTGTCTTAGAGGAGCTTTGTGCTGCATCTGATGGTGCGTAGGAACCTCCGAACTCCAGTGCACAAGCTTCTCCACCAGTCTGTTGTGTTATCGACCTACATTTCATTTTTTATTTTTTTTCTCTTTTGATTTGCATTACTTTGCAGTACTAAAGAGTATGCATGTGATCTTCATGGTGAGCTGTATTCCAAGTCCTTTTTCTTTTCTTTCTCTTATTGTTTTGAGGCAACTCTTACTGAGTCCCCAACTTGCCCCAGCTGTCAGTGGAACGTGCTGCCCTCCTGCCTTGGCCCCTCGGAGCGCTAGATTCCAGCTGTGACCCTCACATCTGGCTTATGCATTGCTTGTACACGTGTTATAAAGCCATGAAACCTTGCTGTTTCTTTCACTGTTTTCAGTCAATTCATTTTAGGGTAAAATTGAAAATAAGTGTATTTCACATTTACTTTCATCTTAAGCATTCCTGGAAGATTTCACTTCTATTTATTTTTGCTGAAGAATAACCTGATACACTTTATTACAAGACAGCCAATAATAAATTTTCTGGATTTTCTTTTTTGCAAATTTGAAAAACTGACAATTTTACTTTATTACAAAGAGACCTTTTTTCCTAGATTTTTAAAAAGACTTCACCCTATTGTCTTATGACTTATATGCTTTTTTTTACGATGTTTGTTTTTTTTTTAATTTTAAAGGGGAAAAACAATAAAAACAAGCAATATTTCAAAACAATGTCATAAAAGAGTAATAATGGTTAATACATTGAGTATCACTATCTTCAAAGTAGTTGCTCAAAGTAGAAGGAATGTGTGTGCAAAACTGACCAAATGCACCAAATGCACCTTTCTTTTCAATGAACTAAGATACATTAGTAGTATAGCTATCTTAAATTATATATATATATATATATATATATATATATATATATATATATATATAGTTTGTTTGCTTGTTTTTTTCTTTTTTCCTTTCGCTCAACCTAGTTTCTCTTTCCTTTTCAACAATATCTATTGTGCATTTTGGATCTTATTTACTCTTTTAGTATCATCTCAAATTCCTCAGAATTCATTGACTTGTTCATTCACATCCAACGCTGCCAGATACTGTGTGAGACACTAGGTACCGAGACCGGACGGCAAGGTTCCTGAGCTATAAAGCTAAAGTCTGGTGGGGGAGCGAGCAAGATGCAGCACTGGGATATGAAAGGCTACCATGGCACAGGTCTGCTGCACAGAGGAGAGATGGTCTTCCCATGAACAATGAGGGATTCGTGGCAGAACCAGATAAGAAAAGATGAGCAGACTTAGTCAGATAGGATGGTGTGTAAACTGTGTCTGGTTATTAAGATTTGTGGCCGTGCAGCACACCCTTAAAGTACAGTATTCAGATCTTTCCCTCCTCTCTACATCAGGTGTGTTCTTTCCTCTGAATTCCTTCAAGATTTTCTACTTCTTTGGGGTTTGTGAATAGTCTTAGTAGACTATATCTGGGCATTCGTTTTCATGTTCTTTTTCTCTTTGGGTGTTTATCGTGGTTGGGGTTCTTTGAGTTTCTTGAATGGCACTTTATGTATTCAGTTACCTTTGGAAGATGAGTACCAATCATCTGTCCCTGTATTTTTTTCTGTTACACTCTGTGTTAAGTTCACTCCTATCTTAGAACATTTGATCTTGCTCCACATCCCTGGGGTTTATGTCTGGTCAATTTTTATCCTCAAGTTTTCAAAGAAATATCTGCTGACCTATTTCACCACTTGCCAGTTTGACCCCTGATATTTGATGAGTCCATGGACGCATTCCTCCAAGGAGCCCCTTTCCTCTGCTACCTGGTATTTACTTCTCATATCCCTCCTGAGCTGTCCCCCATATGTCCTACATGCTGTCTCCCTTTCTGAAAAAGCCTTTGACATGTTAATCATAGTTATCTAAAGTCTGTTATGCTATTTCTAACGTGAGTCGTTCCTGAGGCCACGCGGGGATTGCTCTGCCTTGGGGAACTGTGTTCAGTATTGCAGGACTTTTGACATACATGAGTGACTTGTGGGCAGGGTTGTAAGAATGACGCAGATGTCCAGGATGTGTATCCAGATGTGGCAATGCCCCTCTGCTCCGGAGAGAGGCCCACTCTAGCCAATGCTTGAGATGCGTTTGGGCTTTGTAGTTGCCATGGCTACTGGCTCCAATTATTCATCATTACCTTGTTCTCCTGTAGAGGGTGGTTTGCTGGAGATTGCTCCTAACCACTCCACTCTGCCCCACTCTGCAGGCCTGGCCCATGGAAACAGCTTCCTCATGCTCCTGTCTCTCCCCTGGGGTAGACTGCTCTCTTTCAGCTTTTTCCTGAAGCATGCTCAGTCTTAGCATAGCCCTGGCTGCGTGTCCCTGCATTCAAGGACTGGACATTTCCAGCCATTCTTCCCCCTTGTCCTAGAGCTAGGACCTAAGATCTGGTCTATGCCAGCCTGTTCTCCAGCACTCGGTCTTACTATCCCCTCCCCCAGCCGCAGAGGATCTCCTCTGTCCTCAACAGTGAAAGGGATTTGGCTCCCCTCCCCGCACACAGCACCTGGATGCACCAGGAGGGAAGCAGCGTGATGCGACTCTGTGCGCCCTTGTCAGCCATCACAGTTCCAAGGGAGGTTCTTTGTGCATTCTCACAAGCTCCCAGCAGGAGCCAAGGGAGAGGAGTCTATGAACGAGAGACTCTCCCTGTCCCTGGGTGCTGCAGTCTTGGGGTTCACCACACACGGCCTTAGCCATTGTCTGGACTCCATCCTCCTCACCCCTCGCACAGTTGTCCATCTTACTCCTCGGCTCTGCCCTGGCTCCCACCGCATGTCCCCTGGACTTGCTATTCTGTCCTTCACGTCTCAGGTCACTTGGTGGCCTGTCATCTCAGTTAGCTGATGGTTTTGAATAAGGTGAGGGTTCCTAGCCTGTTGGTTAGGACCCTACCTCTTGGAAGGTGCTGTGAGCAGCCCCTGTCTGCCCGGTCCGCATACGGGTGGAAGCTGCATGAGCCGCATAGTCCAGGGACCCACAGAGAGAGCTGTGCATGTGCCAAGTGTCCAGGAAAACACGCTCCACTTCCGCGCGTGGGAGCCCCACACTGCTCCGGGTGGATCGTGCCGAGTCGCAAGATCTGTTCTCCAGTGTCAGCCCAAGTAAGCCATGAGGATGCAAGCGCCCCACGGTTCCCACGGCTCTCAAAATGAAAAGAAACCTCACTCTTCGTTCGCTTGGCCAGGGGAGCGTAGGCCCCCCGCCATGCTCTCTCTCCCTCCGCGAGCTGTAATGACACCTCTCGCTCCTGTCACAAGTCCCTTCCCATTTCACACCCTTGAGCTCGAGCATTTGCAAGTCGGTTTCCTCTCTTCTCTCCTCAAGCACCACTTGTGTGGAGAGGCTTTCCTTAAATAGAACCTCCATGACCTAATACACGCGCCTGATTGCGCGGCCCACGGTGTGCCTCCTGCCCCTGGCGCGCAGAGTGCATATCGGTGCCTTTTGCTCTCCTAACAGGAGTTCCGGGAAAGAATCAGCTAAGTTTATTTCCTTTCCGCGTCTCCAATGCCCCGCACTTCGCTGGTGTTCAATACATCAAGGACACTGAGAGGGATGAGAAGATGCATTAGCCACTGCTGACTCGGTCCTTTCTGCTGTCCGTCTCCAAGCACTACCCGGAGGAGCTCCCCTGAGAGGCAGCTCGGTCGCCAGTCACAGCCACCCTGTCCTCCCTGTCCGCGGGGATTTAGTCCTCAGTAGCACCGCCCTGGCCTTTCATTCCACTGCAGTCTAGCTGTGCCACAGCTGAGGCCAGAGAATTATCAGGAGTCAGAAAGCAGACACTGCGGGTTTGTGTGCCACACGACTGCACCGTCACAGCTGTGCAACTCTGCAATTTTGTATAGAACCAGCTACAGACAAGGTACAAAGCAATGACCATTTCCCTATTCTGATAAAACTTTATTTATAAAAATAGACACAGGCTTATTTGGTCCACAGACTGCAGTCTGCACTTCCTGCGGTGCATGATTACCTCCAACCTCCTTTTTTTAAATGCATTTAGTACAGGTTCTACAGGATCTCACTATGTGGATCGGATTTGTAGTGATCCTCCTGTTTTCAGCATGCCAAGCGCTGGGAATATAGGCACGCGCCACCATGCCTGGTCTTAGTCGCTGTCTCAGCGTGCCCCAGGGTCAGGGCTGACGCAGCAGGCCGGGGATGGAGCCCCTGGCCCCTGGGTCCAGGCCCCTGCATCTGCCTAAGGAGATGCTTTAATCTGCTGAGCTATTTGGCCGGCCCTTCTCCAGCCTCTTCTCAGTACTGTCTCAGACACCCACGCTTCTATCTCTGTTTTGCACGTGACTTTCATTTCGACTCACACTATCCCAAGCCCACACCTGAAACTGAAAAGGGGTCTGGCTACTCCTGCAGGACGCAGCGTCCGATGGCCAGAAACCTAGCTTCACTGTTGAGCTACTTGGCGGAGCTCTGACCCCATGTCGCTCATCGTGGGGTGCGGCGTCCGGATCTCGCATTGGCACCACGCAAGTGCCGTGGTTCCTGCAGGCAGCGGCGGGGCCCGTTCTCCCCTGCTGTTCCTGTCTCAGAGAAAGTGGCCTGGGTGCAGTCACAGCTGCCTCTTTCCATTTCTCTCCCCTTGTCATCCCCTGAACGCCTCTTATGGTTGTATACTGACCTAAATGGAGCAGTTCTCTGTTATTCGCGGCATGGGAAACATTGGAAGAGCCACCCCTGGCACTAGGGTTTTTCCAGTTATCTTGTGCCACTGCCCGCAAGGAAAGCTGGACTCATGCAAGGGAAAAGCTCTGAGTCAGGATTTTTTTTTTTCTCTGATTCAGGCTGCCTTAAGTATGGGTTGAGTAGTGCATGTGGAGCTGGGAATCAAACCCCGGCCCTGTGCCTGATGGCATTTGCCAGAACAGGTGCTGAAGCAACTGAGCTAAGCCACAGCTCCCCCGCCCACCCTGGAAAAGCTCTGAGTCAGGACCTAGGCTGTAGGATGCTGGGGTGGGTAATTTTGGTCATCAGCTTGACTGGCTCAGAGGAGAGCTGGAGGATTATGAAGGCACTTGCGGACATGGCTGGATGGTCATGGAAGCGTGGCAATGGGGTCTATGCGGGTCTCCACCTGCTTCCTCTCAGGCTCCGCCTCTCCTCTCTTCTGCTGCCTGAATGGCTTTGCTTTCCTATGCCCTCCACCTTGATGTTTGGCCTTAGAGCCGGGAAACCATGGAGTGAACCCTCCGAAACCCTCAGCCACAATAAGCATCTTCTCTGTCTGAGCTGCCCAAGGTTGTCAGGTGTTTTATTCCAGTAACAGGCAAGAAGATCCATACAGATGCCCACCCGAGGAGCAACCCTCACACAATACATACTAAGGGAGCGGATCTCCTCAGCTCCACCAGCTGTGAAGATCAGGCTTTAGGTCCCTGGACCATCCAGCTGATCCATTTGTAGTGATTGACTGGATCAGTCCTGCAGGCAGTAGTATAGGAAAATGATGACATTTTCCCTAAAAAGAGATGCACAAGCTAATATGAAGCGATCCTCTAATTTCTGAATGTGGTCAAGTGGAAAAGACTGGCTTTTATGGACGTGACAGATAAAAGAAGGGAGAAATAGGTCAGCGCGAGGCCCTGGCCTCATGCATCTGTGCCGCAGGCTCACCGAGCGCTGGCTGGGCACAGGCTGGCATGCGGAGACTTCATGGCTGCCAGTACTGAAGAAAGCTCCAGGCGTTCGCCCCCCGAACGTGCTAGGGAGCGCCCTAGTGGTGCACAGCAAGCATAGCTAGACTCTTTAGGTTCTCTTCCCTGTGCAAGGCCGTAATATTCCACCAGGACATGACTGCCATAGCAGAACAACAGCCCACATCAGATGAAGGCCAGGGGCAGCGGGCAGCCTGTGGTAGAAGCCACCCGGCTCCATCAGTCAGCCTGGCCTCCCCTCGCGGCTACCATGGCACCCTGCAACAGCCTCGGGAGCTGTCTCTCAGGCCTGTGACACCATCCTCATGGTCTTGCGCAAAGCAAGGCGTGTCCTGAAAGACAGCTGGAGCAGGCACTTTACCCACTCAGTCCGCGCGCGCTGCCGTCTACCCCGCGAGAAACACTGGGTGTCTGGAGGTGCGGGGAGTAAAATTAAAACCCCGGGGACGTCCATCGCTTAGCAGGGCAGGATTGGGAAGAATTTATAGCAAAGCTGCTGCCACAGCGGAGCAGAAGTAGAGGCGCTGCGATTCAGGCAGGCTGCACTGCAGAAGTGCTGGGAGGGCCCCACCTCGGGCTGCGCCCCCACCAGGCGGGCGGATCGGGGGCCAGGTTGTAGTGGGCTGCAGGCGGAGATGGCGCAGCACCCCTGCTACCTGCCAGGCCCTCTGTGTGCTGCACGGGAGGGAGGAGGCTGAGGGCCCCAGGAGACGGAAGCACTTCTTCCTTGGACCCGAGGCCCCGGGGCAGGCAGTTTCTGCCCTGCACCTAGTCTGGCTGGCGTTTTCTTTGTTCCCCCGACATAGCTGGCCTCACAGTGCTCCTTGCACCCCTGGAGGGGTGGGAAGCCCCCACCTGCTGCCAGGCTCTGCTGAGAAGGTGAGGGTCTGCCCGCGTGGGTGCAGATGCACTGGGACCTCAGGGCCCACCCCTGCGGCCCCGGCAGCTTTCGGTCCCTCTGCCAAATCAGATCTGTGTGATTACAGGGTTTCTACTGGGCTGGAATTACTCCCCAGGCAGCTCTGAAACACGCCTCTTTATCTTTCTGACCTAAATTGGAAGCAGGGCTCAGAAAGGCATATTAACCAAAAGAATAAAAATGTTCTCAAGCAGATGCAGTTTGAGGGTTGAGCTGGTGCCGGTTTTAAGGCCTCTGGATAAATATTTATTACACGTGGACCTGGAATGCTCTTGAGGTTTTCTTGAGCAGTTCTCATTTCAAATACTCCTGCTCATTGTCCATAGAAGTAAACCGAGCTGGACAGGGCTATGTCTCCTAGCGTTGCGTGCCGAGATGGGATCTCTGCTAGCTTCCAGAATGGGAAGGCTTTAAATTCCAATTTTTGTCCTCAGGAAGTTTCCTGTCAGACTGAATAAGAGCTGCACACACTTGAGGGATGTGTCACTTGACTCAAGATGCGTTTATCAGCAGGGCAACGGAGTGGCTGCAGCGGTGGGCACAGCCCTGCGGCGCGTGTCTGAGAGCCGGTTGGTCCCGCAGAGCATGTGGGGGCTGCATGGGGCAGAGCCCTGCTCGGCTGCGGAGAGCAGTGGTAGTGGGCTGCGGGGTGGCCCCACCCCAGCAGCCCTGCTGTAAGGCCCCTTTCTTCTCACATACCCTCGCTGCCCATTGCATTCTATTTTGCACTTGTTGCCAGGGCAGGGAGGTAAGATATTCCTTCCAAATCTTGCCACCAAAACGCCGGCTCGCTTTCCAGGAGAAGATAACAAAATCAGCCCCCAACTCCTGAGGCCCTCGGGGTCACCTCTGTGTCTCACCAGGCACTTCCTTTTCTAGTGGATGTGTATATTAATTCCTTTAGCTGCCTTTGTTAGTGGAGAGCCACGTTTATACAATGTCCTGTTCTACCCAGAATGACGATGCTGCTTTATTCCGTGGCTGTGGAGGGTTGTCTCATCTCATTTTTTGCTGAGGCAGAAGCTTGCTGCCCTGGGATATGCTGCATTTTCGCTTACTCTAGGTCATTTTTCCTGTGCCGGGGCTGTTTATTATTTTGCCTGTCTTTGATATTAATCATTGAATGCATAAATTAACCTGAGCCATCCAGAGCTGCAGAAACTGGCCAGTAACTTCCTCTGCGGGAAATAACGAAAACAAAAGGAAATATCATTTCTCAGTGTCCAGGGGCCTCGGCTCTCCCTAGGTCTGGAGCGATTTTATCCCACATCAGTAAATAAATCTTCCCCTTGGCAGCTCCAAGGTTTACTGCATGACCCCCTTGTGAGAACAGAGGGTGCTTCCCAGAGCCCCACTTCCTTGAGGACAGGGACAACTCCCAAAGACCCCGCTGCCCCCGGCCTCTGGCCCTCTCCAGTGCGGCTCATGAGCTGGGTTACCTCACACCCAGTCTGAATTTTGCAAGGTCAAGTGATGTCCTAGGCCTTTCAGCCTGCAAGAGATGGACCTGGCCTGGAGCCCAGGACCCTCAGGCCCAAGCCCACCCTTTCCCACCACAGGGGGAGCCACAGCCCATGACCTTGAACACTTGGAGGAAACCCTGACTGATGCCCTGCTCTGCTTTACAAGTAAGACTCTGATCATCTTCCCCATGTGTCCCTGGGACCACCTCTTCTATGGGATGCCAATAGAGGTTCCTTGATATACAGTCTCTTAAATATTCACGCACATCTGCAAACACCAAATTAAAGCTGCCCATGTAGCCCCACTTGGCACATCTCAGTGGCTGCAGTACTTTATGCGTGTACAACTCTTCTGGAAGGAGGAGAGCATCCAGATCAATCAGGGCCTAGAGAGCTGTTGCCTGTGTGTGGCACTAGTGAGACCAGAGTGCAAAGCATTCTGGGAAATAGCGAGGAGAAGAAAAATACAGCGCTGGTTCTCACTCTGATCCTCCCTAAAGCCCTTGAGGGCCCTGGGTGGGGGACACTAAGCCACTGCTAAGAGGACCTCAGAGAGATGGACCATCTAAAGCAACTCACCTGAGGGCCAGCGATATAGCTTAGTGGGCTAAGTGCTTGCTTAGGTAAGTTCAGGGGCCAGGGTTTGATTCCTGGCACTGTGTGCCATGCAGCCCCACTCCCGGGTACGCTGAGCCAGCAATGGAGTCCGGGCATGGTGGCCCGCACCTGTAATCCTAGCACTAGGAGGCATAAATCAGAGGATCACTATGTGTCTGAGCCACATAGTGAGACAGTGCACACACACACACACACACACACACACACACACACACACACACACATGCTCTAAATAAAAGTAAGTAAATAAATAGATAAATAAAACAACTCAACTAGATGGACACTAACTAAGGAAGCCACTCTCTCCCGAGGTCACCAGCTAGCAGAGCAGGGAACTGGGGCTCAGTCTCATCCTTGCTGCCTCACCCCAAGCCTCTTGCACCACTCTATAAGCACCCCATTGTCCCCATCCCCTGGTTGCCACTCCGAGCCCCTCCCCTGGGTAGACCTGGCTGGGAACATTTACCGCATTAGCCCCGCATCCACAAACAGCCACGGAAATGCTCCAGGCATTGATCTGGGGGGCTCCAGACAAACTTCAGCGAGTAGGCAAATTCACAATTGTAGGATCCGTGAATAATGAGGATCAATTGTAATTCACTACCTCTGTCCTTGAGCAGCTTCATTATTGGGCAAAACAGTATTTATGCACCTGGGTTCTGCGTTAACTTAATTTGCTCCAGTTAAGAAGGAACAAATATTGAGTGGAAAAGCTGGCACTATTTATTTTAGTGAGAAATATTTTAATTTGTTCTCAGACCTCTAAAAATCACACTCATTTTTCACACACATTTTTTTAAAGCATGTAAAAGAAAAATATAGTTTTGAAAAGGAAAATATTAAGGAGAGCATATCTTGCGACACAGCAGTAATTAAATGCAATTATAGCTACTGAATTTGGTGGAAATAAAATTTTGTGCAACTCAAAAACATGCACGGGGGAAATGGCTTGGTTCTTTGCATTTCTGACCGTGGACTGTGGAGATCTCCTGGGGTCCTGCCAGGAAATCCTGGCTCTCCTGCTGCAGGAGGCGAGACTGCCTTGCAGATCCTACCGTGAGCCCCTCTCGCTTTTGCCGATTTTGGCCACTAAGAGCTTGCTCCCTGGGGATGCTGGAGGATGTCCATGGAACAGAAGAGGGCTGGAGAGGAGTGACAGTGCCCCATCTCCCAGTGGGCAAGGGAGAGGGAAGGCGCCGCAGCTGGAAACACCTCCACACCCCCTTCCTGGAAGCTGCGCCCCTCTCCAGCAGGGCAATGGTGTGGAGAACGGAACGGGAGCCAGAGCTGCCTTCACACCTTGCGACTCTTCAGGCCCACGGCGGAGAAGTGCTCTGTGGCCCTGGCTACCCAAAATGTGGACCCCAGACCCACAGCAGCAGCCGCGTGAGAGATGTGCAATCCCAGGTCCCCCCAGGCCTGCTGGTGCGGCCTCGGCACCACCAAGATGTGTGGAATTTTCCACATGCGGTCAGGATTCGCGAGTACACGGCGGTGGGCGCCACTGGGAGCCGTAGGGCCCCGACTGGAGTTGGCACCGCCCACGTCCACAGACTCAGCGACTTGCGGATGGGAAAAACGGGCATCCAGCATTTTGCAGAAAAAAAAAAAGTTATTAACAAAATTGCTGTTGTGCAAGAGATTTCCACAGGTGCTGGGACGTGGAGAGCCCGGCTCCTTCCTCCGGGGCTGCCCACAGCAGGCAGCGAGTCCTGAGTACGCTAGCCTGTAGCGGATCTTCAGGGACCGCTCACAGAGCTGTGAAAGATGCAGACATCCGGGTCCTCGCTGTCCAGGAACAAGGAAGCCAGACTCTGGGTGAACTCCGGGCGCTGCTGTGTCTTCTCCCCACTCCTTGATTCTCGTGGGGGCACTGAGTACAAGGGTTTCCACAGCGAGCAGCTAACTTCAAGCTTTTACGGGCCGATGGATCCTGTCTAATACACAGCTGCCATCCAGGCAGAGGGGAAAAGGCGACTGGAGCACGCCAAGCCGCCGGACGCCTCGTCTGTGGACTGCACAGCACACGCGTGCGTGTGGACGCCCCCACGGGCACCCCCACAGACGCCTGCCGCTGTGGACGCTCATGCCGTACCCCACTCCACTGCACCCCTCAGCCTTTTCTCCTTCACTCCGAAGGCACAGAGGGTAGGGCACCTCAGTTACCTGAACTGGGTCGCCCCCGAGTTAAAATATTTATGAAAGACTGATTGATTCCACTCCAGCATTTTTGAGAACTCTGTTATGTATGTTTAATTTCAAAACACATGCATATTTAATTTCTCTTCACTGGAAATATATTCATAAAAATAATAAGGAGCAGCATCTTCAGAGAACAGAGAAACTAAGACCGATGGGAAGGGGGACACCAGAACTGTCAGTTTTCAGGACACGTGATGTGTCTGTACAGCCGCTGATTCTACATGCCCTGCTGGAGCGCGGGTGGGACCCTGTGTGTTTGCTACAGCGTCGTCTTCCCCTAGGTCACCAGGCAGCACCTCCACCTCAGGTGCTTTCCCAGGATGCCATCAATTAAGCAAACTTGTACAGAGCACCTCTTGCGCCCGTTGTCTCAATTACGTGTTTATTGTCCGGACAAAATGCTTGATACCCACGAGCTAAACTGGAAAGATCTGTTTCAGCACCTAGTGTGGGAAGGTTTCAGTCCCCTGTCGGCTGGCTCCAGGGGAGGTGGCATGGCAGAAGAGAGAGAGTCCACAGCGGGGCAGGCAGGAGGCACAGGCCGCCACCTTTATGTCCCAGGCGACAAGCCTGTTGAACAGGGTCACCATCTCCCCTAAATCCATTCAGCTGTACTAGAACTATTTAATCCATCTAGGACAGTAGCCAGGGTCACACACCTTTGACCCATATACACGCTCACTAGATCCAGCCACCTCCCAAATACCTCACTTACGGACACATGAGGCTTTCAGGGGAGGCCCAGATGCAGGCCCTCACACCCTGCCTGCGAGGCTGGTGCTGAGCCACTGTCACCATGAAGGAGAACATGGAACATGTGTTCCAGTTGGCTGCAAAGCCATGGGTGGGAAACACTCACCTCACCTTCTCTGCTCTTAATCCAGCCTCCCTTGACACTGAGCTGCTAACGACTCAGACGGGGCATCACTTTGCACCATCAGTGGGCTCTGCTTCTCCTCTTGCACTGGGGTGCTGGAAGTCCAGTCCATCAGAGAGGTCACCGCAGCTCAGTCCACGTAGTTCTGGTTGTCATCGGCCCAGCCTTGGGTCCCGGCCTTGCTAATGGACGAGTAGCCTTGAGCTACATGGAGTATGGCTCGAGAAGGATAGGGGTGCGCAGCCTGGGTCTCCCTGGCTGCTGTGCATGATGAGAACCACTTCAGCTTGCTGCCACCCCTTCTATGGAGAGACTACTCTCTCCACCCGCTACGCAGATCTTCCTAAGCCCTCTCCCTGTCTCTTCTCCAGCGCTTCTTTTTCTTCATTGCTGCTCTCTAGCATTCAAGGATCCTCATTCCAGAGGGCACTGATGAAATTCAGGCTCCGAATTCAAGAGCAGAGCCTCATTTTCCAGCAGCATCTGCTGCTAGCTCTGCAGAAGGGTGTGAGGGGAAAGGGCAAGCAAGGGCCACTAAGACCAGGCCTGATGGCGCACCCCTGTTCCCCCAGTGCTGAGGAGGCTGAGACAGTGGAATCACTAGGAGTCTGAGCTGCGCTGTGAGACCATGTACCAAATAAATACAAACAAATGAATATATAATTTAAAAATTGTTTTAAAGCGTAGCATAAATTAGCACTGACTATTTCTTAACTTAGAGTAAATAAAGTTATGGGATTTTTCATTGTGGTTTTAATGAGCTATAATTGATAACGACTATAAATTTAGGGCATAGAATTTATTGTTTCAATAGATTTGAACATCGTGAAATGTCCTCAATGACCAGTGACTTGCCGTGTCTACCCTCTCTCGGTTGCCATTTTCTTTCCTTTTTCATCGCAGTGGGCATTAGCTCTAAAGAACAGTGGGGTTCCTGTCTGCTTGGGCCTGTTTGTGAGTGCATCCTCAAGGCGATCATTTCCACACCTTTGCCATCTACCTGCTCCCAAACTCCCTCTCCCCATAAACCTCTTTCTCGTCTCTAATCATCATCGCCTGTCGACATTCATATCGTCTCTTTTTGCATTTTTATATTTTATTGTCCATGTACATGGTGAAGACTGTATTGGACTTCTAGGTTAGGCTCATCTCCCCTAGCCTGCTGACCTCCAGTTCTACACATTTGCCATGGGTTCTACGTGCTGTGATCGCCTTCTGCTCGGTGGCTGAGCAGACACGCCACGGGGTTCCGGGTGCTACATTTTCTTTACCTGCCCCTTTGCTGATGGGCACCTTGATGGCCGTTTCTTTACATGTTCTTTGGTGAGTTACGTGGCAGCAGACATGAGCATGCACGAGTCCCTCCCGTATACAGTAACTTTACTGCTCCCTGGAACAAACTGACTGAGAAGCAAGTGGTAGAGTTGGATCAAACGTACGTCTATTTTTACAGTCTTGCGGAATCTCCATACCGATTTCTATAGTGGCTCTACTGACTCATGTCTCCACCAGCAGTGTTCAAGGGAGCCTTTTGCCCGTGACCTCCCCAGAACTTGTAGCTTGTGTTCTCGGTGCAGGCCATTAGAGTGAGGGCGAGGACGCGCCTTCCTGCAGCTCTGATTTGGACTTCCCTATTAGTCTAAGACATTCCACATTTTTCAAATGCTTTTTGATCACGTGTGCTCCTTCTTTAGAGAACTGAACTCAAGTAAATATCATCTTCAAGTCATTGGCCCACTTACTCATTGGATTGCTTGTGTGTGTGCTAAGCTTTCTGATTTCTTTATATATTTTGGATGTCAATGCTTAGTGGGAAAAGTAGCCAGTGAAGATTTTCTGTAGCTCCATCTTCATACTCTTGTCTGCCTTGCTGTGCAGAAAATGTTAACCTACAAGAGTCTCATTTTTGGCTTCTTGCTGTTTAAGGTGCTTCCAGAGTCCTCTGCAAGACATCTCTGGCTGGGCCACTGACTTCCTTACATTTTCCTCCACCATTTTCAACAATTCAGGTCTTCAAGCCACTCTGAATTGATTTTTCTACAAGTTGAGGGGTAGTGACCTAGTTTCACTCTTCTACATATGGAGACCCAGTTTTCCAGGACCATTTGCTAAAAAGACTTATCATTTGTCTCACATATATTTTGGTCCCTTGTGAAGAATTAGCTGATGTTAGTTGTGTGGGTTTGTTTCTGAATCTTCTTTTGTATTTCCTTGACCTCCAAGTCTAATTTTATGTTAGTATCATGCTATTTGGATTATTATGGCTTTGTAGTATTATTTTTACTCTTTAAAAAATTAAAGAATGCAAAATAGCAATAAAAACAGCATTAGAAATGATACACCATTTCACTAAACAAAATAATAGAAATTCAACAATGGTTGTGGTATTGCATGACTTTATCTTCAAATTGTTTAAGTTACCAGATATAAACATGCTAAAATTGGTTTAAGAACAGAAAATAACAACAAAAAATTATAAGAAATTAAATATAGGCTGGGGAGATAGTTCAGTGTTCTAGGCATCTCCTTGGAAAGCACAAGGCTGTAGATTGGATCCCAGGTGACACATATAGAGCCAGCCCTGAAACCCAGCACAGTGGCACTGGTCTGTAACCCCAGTGCTGGGAGGCTTAGACAAGAGGAACACTATGAGTCCAAGATGCATAGCAAGACCATGTACCAAATAAATAAACAAACAAACAAATAAATAATTTTCTTACAATATTTAAAAACCCAAAGGAGTTAAAAAGAAAAAAATAATAAGAATAACAATAAAAGAATTTAAGCATTAACTACTCCTTTCAGAAGACCAGAAGAGCCCCGCCCATGCTGATGGACAGAGGCTTGCACCCAGGGCAGGACCTTCCTCTGGCATTCGCCCCCGCACTGCCAGCCACTGAAACTCTGACCCTGCACACCCACATTGACCATCCGGGCCTGCGCCCAGTTTGCAGCAGGAAGAAGCTGAGCACAGCAGCAAGACCCAGCCAGGCACACCTGGAAGTGATCTAGATGGGTGGATCCAGACCCAAATTTTGATAGGCGCCAACAGCATAACTTGACCAAAGAGTAGAAGTCATTCAAAATGATAAAGAGAAGGAGCAACATGCAATCTCAGGCCCCAAATTCACCCAGAACAAACACAGGAGACACTATCATTGTAGAAAACAAGAATCAGGCAGCTGAAATATATGAATGGGTAGCATTTGAGGTAGAAAGACAAGTGCAGAAACATGTAGAGGAAATCAGACCAGAAATAACATCTGAAGTAAAAAAGGGAATGCATTAATTAATAGAATCTGAAGTGGAAAAATAACTACAGACATGTCTAGAGGAAGTTAGACCAGAAATAGCCTCCAAAGTAAAAAAAGGCATCTCTAATTTAATAGCACCTAAAGTAGGGGAACAACTGCGAAAAGGTAGAGAGGAGATCAGAGCAGAAATAATCTCTGAAGCAGAGAAAGAAAGGATAACTATAATGAAAAACTGAAATGCTACTAAGGAAGACACTGATTAAAAAAAAATTAGAGGACAATAGAAAAATGATGGATTCCCT